>JAODKF010000042.1:13909264-13931023 GCA_026779585.1 Mormyrus proboscirostris | reverse complement strand
ACTGCGATCACCAGAGCGCAGGGGCCCCCTAGGCTACACTGCGATCACCAGAGCGCAGGGGCCCCCTAGGCTACACTGCGATCACCAGAGCGCAGGGGCCCCCTAGGCTACACTTTTCGGAGGCTCCATTTCTGCACCCACTCCCCAAGACTATACACCAATTACTTATAAAACTATCAAATATTACTAACTATAAAATTATTTATACAAAGTCAAAGAGAATGTGACGCTGTATCAAAGGAGAGTAATCACATCAGAAGATCAAGATACTAGCAAGCCACTTTCACGTCACTGATTCGCAGCAACCAGAAAGAGCTCAGCAGAGACTCATTGAATGGCTCAATAGCGGTAACCTTAAAACGTTACACTCTGATCCAGTGCGTATCAACTGCATCCACAATGTGCGATAAAGACACATTTATCATAGATAGCATAGACCATAAATAACTTTACAGAGAGGGGTAAATTCCAAGACAATACAGACGCCCATCCGGTTACGATAGTCTGTGTTGTGACACTTTGACTTTACAATGGGTAATTTCACTTTCAGTAGATTTTTCTATAAATTGCATGAGATACTCAACAGTCGATTATAAAATAGACTTTGTGTTAATGATTTTGCCCATCTCTTTGTTAATGTAAATGTCCTAAGCATGTTTAAGGTAGGCTAGTCTAGGCTAGGGGTGGGTATTGGCAAGGACCTCATGATACGATAAGTATCACGATACATGGGATACATGATTAAATCATGATATATTGTGATATATTGCAATATTCTACAGTTCACTGAAAATGTAAAAATAGAGCTGAAATGCAAGCTGCTATTTACGATCTGGGTGGTCTTAATGAATCACATTACATTAATAATTCAGCCAAAACAATATCAAGGTATTTTTCAAAGTTATGTCGGTTTCCCGGTATATGACTGTATATTTATAAAAGGTATGATTGGGCGTTCATCACATTTTACAGTACTTTACAGGACACATTTTTGTTTTACATTTTTCCCACATTAACTATATTACTTTATTAGGCATTGCGCCGATCCGCTGCCTTAATGATAACATGCGGCGAACGTGTTTGTTGGCTAACTGCTTATAGATAAACGGCTTAAGGTGTGCGCCGGCCAAGTTAACATTTTTGATAAGTGTTTAATACTTCAGTGTTGCTGGAATGCAAGCTTTACTGACCTCGCGAATTTTCTCATAAAACTAAAGACCGGGATGTCGGTCTTTAAGATGCTTCAGCAGGTTTGTAGCACTGTTTGCTTGGAGGCTTATCGACATCCTTAGCCTTTCCATGCTCGTCTGCAAAATACTTCCAAACGACACTTTTTTTTTTTTTTTAGTAAAACAGCTTGTGAAATGCCTTCAACTTCAGCATATGCCACGAACGGCCAACTCGGTATGTGTGTATTAACCAGCGCAAATATATTCAGTGGTTACTGAGAGGAGGGGAGGAGCTGCGCGTGTGTGCGTGTGTGCATGTGCACCTGCGCTGTAGTGGTGCGGGGCGAAGTGTGGCGAATGAGGCGAAAACTGTACTGTTGGTATCAATAATGGCAAAAATGAGTATCAGATACTTATTTTTTAATATCGATTAGGATCTGAGTAGGAACTGCAGTGTCAGCTATATCTTGCGTTCTGATCTTTCGCGGTACATTTTTTAGCGGTGCAGCAGTGAAAAAGGTCCCCCCTTCAACAAAACATGGGAAATCAGTTGCAAATATTTATTAATGTGGTGCGAGGTGATCGTAACGTAAGATTCAGTGGCTCGCGAAGTCCAGCAATCGCACGTAAGTGCAACTCTTGCCGCAGAAAGAAGAGATTTTTTTTACAACTTGCATTACCTCCTCGTACATCCTGGGCACAGCTACCTCTGTAATGTTTGCAGGCTGAGATCACATAGCACGGCTCCAGGGTGTTCCCAAAACGTCTGGTTGTTTTTTGCATGATTCTCCTCAGAAATATCGATTTTTGGAGCTAGAAATTGATATAGTAAATCATGAAAGGAAATATCGGGATATACTGATGAATCGATTTTTTTGCACAGCCCTGGTCTAGGCTAGGATATGATGTTTGTTAGGATAGGCATACTGTATTAAAATTAATTTTCATCTTGTGATATTTTCGACTTACGATAAGTTTATCGGAATGTAACCCCATCGTTAACAGGGGAGAAACTATATAAAAGAAGATCTTAGTATTAGAATGTTTCCCTCTGTGCTTTTCTGACAGAAAACTCATTGATCAGGCTTGTAAAATCCATTTTATGTAGGAAATAGACTATGCATATCACAAAATACATGAGTATTAAAAAGAGCGCCAAAAATTAAATACACTATATTGCTAAAAGTATTGGGACAACTGCCTTTACACACACATAAACTTTAATGACATCCCATTCTTAATACATTGGTTTTAATATGGTGTTGGTCCACCCTTTGCAGCTATAACAGCTTCAACTCTTCTGGGAAGGCTGTCCACAAGGTTTAGGAGTGTGTTTAAAACTTTACACTTGGCACAGTGCAGTCAGGCAAACACCAAACCCAGACTTATACATCAGATTGCCAGACAGGGAAGCATGATTTGTCACTCCAGAGAACACATCTCCACTGCTCTGGAGTGCAGTTGCAGTGTGCTTTACACCACTGTATCTGATGCTTTGCATTGCACTAGGTGATGTAAGACTTGGATGCAGCAACTTGGCCACGGTAACCCATTCCATGAAGTTCTCAACGCACTCTTGAATTAATCTGAAGGCCACACAAATTTTGGAGGTCTGTAGCTATTGACTCTGCAGACAGTTGACGACCTCTGCACACCGGTCTATGATTTATTTGGTCTACCACTTCATGGGCATTTTGCTGTTGTTCCCAATTGCTCCAACGTTGATATAACACCACTAACAATTGACCATAGAATATTTAGCAATGAGGAAATTTCACAAATGGACTTATTGCACAGGTGATATCCTATTATGGTACCACGCTTGAATTCACTGAGCTCCTGAGATTGACCCATTCTTTTGAAAAAGTTTGTAGACACAGTCTGCATGCCTATAGGTGCTTGATTTTATATACCTATGGCTGTGGAAGTAATTGGAGCATCTGAATTCAATGATTTGGAGGTGTGTCCCAATACTTTTGACAATGAAATGTACATTTACAATTGGTTTCTCCATTCAGTTTTAACCAATCACCAACTCACAAACAAATAAACGACCAATGAAGGATCACTTTAAAAATTAATAAATTGAAAAAATTAGACGGCTGCAAGCCTGTTCATTAATGCGCTCCTGGTGATCACCTCACAAGGCCCCTTAGGGGGCGCTGTGTGGTCCAACAGGTTAGCCCTCTCTGCCTGTGATCGGAAGGTTTCCAGTTCAAATCCCCTGCTTGGCAGAGTAGCTGATCCCAAACTCCTGAAAATACTCCAGGGGTGCTGGATGGATGGCTGACCCTGCACTCAGATCCCAAGCTTCACTCTCGCCTGTATATTTGTGCGTACATTTTAAAAAAGGCGAGGAGCAAGATAGGATATGTGAAAAAAACCACTAATTCCAGTGTACCTGCTCCTGTACTCGCACAAACAGCAAATAAAAAGTCATCCCCCCCGATTTGCTTCAGTGACCAGGCTTTCTGCTGTCCATGGTGCTGACCATTCTTCCATCCATAAGCTTGCTGAATGGACAGATGTCTCAACTGGTCATTAACCCTCTTGGAACTGCATTCTATATTTAGCCATTTATTATTATTTTGGTGGCCTACGTGCAATATTGTATGTTGTGAAATGTACTGTATCGACCATATAATGTAATATGTGTAATGACAAAATCTGTCACGTCTCAGGAACACAAGATTCTTTTATTATTTCCTTAGGGGATGGTCTTCATACATTATCAGTTAAACTAACCTACTGTTCGCTAACCTACCCTGCTGTTAGCTAAGCTATCCTAAACAAAGCTGTGCGATAGGTGAAGAAGCTACGAATAGGACTTGAGGGCTCTCCTTTGGCATGAAGGATGTATCTAAGACTTTCTGTTACTTTCCAGTAGAAAGTCAGCAGTGTTGCGCTTCATTATGGTTTTCAGGCATTAATAGACCCAGCTAACTAAAGAGGCCAGCCTGGCCTTGCCCTAATTCTGTGCTCCAGTGAATCCCAAAGATGAACCCTGAGTTGGCCACTGAAACGTTCCCATTTTATTATGCTAACAAAAATATGATTATATTTTATACTTATTCTTGTTTAAAACTATAAAGGGAACTCTTTTGTGCTGATTTTCATTATATAGAAAATCTATCAATAGCAATTCTAAAAAGAAAAAAATCCCAGCACATGTTCTTTTAATATGAATTTTAATATTTGCTGGAGCAATAGTTGAAATAGCGGAATGTTTCTGCTCCAATGATCACCCCTTTTTCCATAAACAAATACCCAAAACAGAGTCTCAGTGAGCCTGGGGCTTAACCCAGGAGGTGCAGGGAACACTGCAGGGGATACCTGCTAAAAATAGCAGTCAGTAGTACAGGACAATGACATTTTTGAGTGTGCCATTGTGGTCAAAGTTCAATGTGAGGGCATTAGGGGAAAATGGCCTTGAGATAACTAAGCATTAAAGAAAATCCCAGCGGCATTGCATATTTTAAGCTTGACACATGACTAATAAATGAAGATATCTACAATGAGGTTAATTTCTGTAAAATACTGGTTTTTCAGAACTATCTAATTGCTGGTGATGAGCGAAGACAGCTAGAAACTGCTTCTTTTCCTCTGTTGATGGCACAGAGAGAAATTCCATGTGAAACATAACAAGCTCATGCATCTGCAAAGTCCAGGGAAGGGTAGAATAAGAAAAAAACTAATTTTTGAATGAAGAATCTCTTATCAGTTAGAAGGAAGATTTAAAGGGCTGATTTAGAGTAGCCTCACAAAAAAGGTTTAAATATTCATGCTAGTTTTAGATGTTCTTTTTGCCAACTTGCCAACAATGGAAAAAAGAAACTTAAATAACTACACACACAAACACACACACACACACACACACAGAGTACTTCAGAGTATTCAAAAATAAAAATTAATATTAATGTTAATGAATATTCTAGAAGTTATACGAGTACAACACCACTTAAACACAATTTGGAATGCAATCAAGGGTAATTAAATCAATAATTATAATGCTAGAATAGAACTTCACTAAGAGTATTTAACATAAATTGAAAGTCATCGTTGCTTGAGATAAACAGGTTTATACCATTAAACTAATACACATTCAATATATAAGGCCTGCATGGCTACTTTGAGATCAAACACTAATATTTCATGGTTGGTGCAGTCTGTTATACAAGCATGCGTTACCAGCTGTTTTCCATTTAATCTGGTGGCTAGTTTGATTAATATAGTCTTATAATGCAAATCGTATGCAGGTGTTTGAAAACAAAATGAAGAAGAACATATTTATAGGAAAACTCTTCTTGACATATTTTAATGTGTAGATGAGTTTGTGTCTTTACATTTAAAGATTTAAAGCAAACACTCATTTTAGTCATCAACAGGCTGTGTCTTACCAACCAAAAGACATGAGTGCTGAGAACACTTTTAACTGGGAACTTTTCTGTTCTGTGAGAAAATGTCACGCTCTAACGACACTTGAAGACAGTTCTGTACCAATATCTGTCTAAGGTGCAGGCACCTCGTCATTTTCTCTTTTAAATCGGAGGGTTTCCCCTTTAATACATCAGCTGATGAAAGGAACCCGCTCCTTAAGCCCTCACTAAATCACGAAAAAACAGATTCCAGATCATTTAAAAAATGTGCTTTTTGACTAGATAAAATCAAAACCATTCTATTCCCACTACTAATAATGATGATAATATTACTACTACTATTATTGTTAATAATAATAATATCAACAACAACAATAATAATAATAATAATAATAGTATTATAATCAAAATCATCATCACAATCATCATCATCTGGAGGTAATATACGCGCTGTGGAGCCCGCAGAAACAAAATAATTAAATCTAATGTTTTAATCACAAAAGGATACATGCGACAAGAATTTGTTTTCCTTTAATAACGCGAAGCTTCATCTCTTGGATTTAAAGTTAAAGACCACTGGGTTCCTTAAGACTACAGATGGTTAAGCAATCGCATCAATCGCAGGAATATTACTGCACAGCGCCCCTATAGCGATGCCTATTTTTATGAAGATTCTTTTTAATTAGCCCCTATCGGAGAGTTATTGTGGCATGCAGAGCGAATGTAATCCGCATGTGAGACACGCAGCTGCTTAAGCCTTCTTAAACTTTCTTCGCTGTCCTTCCAGAACCACGCCTGTCCCTCCCTGCAAACTAAATCATGTGACTAAATCGAGGCGGGTACCTCATAAAAAGTCTCGTGAGGACAGCTCCACAGAGATACGTATTTTTGTTAGCATAATTTATAATGACAATAGATCGAAACATATTCTGGACTTTTTGGCACTGACGCATTGTTCTGACGCCTTCAGTCATCTGGGATTTTTTCTTTCTGTTCTTTCTTTATTTCTTTTTATGGGAAAATGTGTAGGCTCCGGCTATAGGTGAAGCGTCTTCATCTGTCTAGCGGCGTAGGCGGGACTCTGGTTTCTGCAGCTCCTGAGAGGCGATAGAAGCTCCAGCAGCACTGCTCGCTTTCTGTCCGAGAGCATCTCTGTCAGTTGCCAGTGTCTGCGATTTGCATCCGGATGCGGGTAGCACTGTGGGAGCCAACACGGTGAGACTGGAGCATCCGAAAGACGCCTCAGCCCGAGGAGCCTATATAATTATACCCCCCCCCCCTCCTAGAAATTGTCGGCTCACCTGGATAAAGCGGTTCTTCATACGGGAAGGGGAAGAAGTGAGCCAAGCACCCGGCACATTTGGCTAGAGGAAGCGAGAAGAATATGATCCTTAAACAGCATTTTCCCTTTATTTTCTATATTGTCTGCGGGATCGTGCTGAAAGGTAAGCATGGTTATGGTATTTAAGTTTATGGCACTATTTTAGCATCCGATATCGCGGACAAACTTGGTATTTCGCCAGCGATCGTGGCACGTTGCATGCGCCTGTTGTCAGTTTTTATGTCATATCTCAGAGGTATTACAATGTTCTGACAGGACAGTTCTTATGTCATCATGCATTATTAAGTTTTCCACCCCAGGTATGTAAGTTTGTGCCTTCGAGGCGCGTATTTATTTGTTTTATTTTCACGCCCATTCCAAGCTACAGATAAAAGCGCTCATTTACGTCGTCAGCATGTATAATATTATTCAAAGTTTTAGTTTCTTTTGAGTAGTTCGACGAAACGATTGAAAACGACAGTGACCTTGTCATTTTGCATGCAAATCGAATGAACGGTCCTTAAACGACGCTTTCCAGCGAATTACTAGATATGCATTTTTGACTGTTCTTAAAGGCGCATAAGTGGTAAATTGACGCTTAAACGCGACCAGAGGACGCGGGCTATGGTCCATCCTAGAGGCGTGATCACATCGTGTCCATCGCATTCAGAGATATATTTGCCCATTGATTGTCAGTATTCAGGACCGTTGGCGTTCGCTGCTGACAAAACATTTAATATGATATACCCGGAACTTATAACACGAAATTACGTCTTTCGACGTAAAATAACTTTAAATTGCTGCGTAATCATTGATTTGCTGAATATAAAACATGCCAGCGATTACAAGATGAATATACACGTTACGATTTATAAGACGACACAATGTATCTGTACAAATCCGGTTTAAATCTGTATAGTTGACTGCACGTATCCGGAAATGCAAAGTGATCATGTGAAGTTGGTGAATACCAACGGGCTTCTTTACTTTGCTCTTTTGTGTATAAACATTTCTTTGTGAACGCGTTATATTTGGTGCACTGTCCCGAATGTGGTATTTGCAGCAGCCTGCATCTTGGGGTCGTAGTAGTATAAGCTTTCCTCAGACGTTGCTCGGAAAGATTTGTGGAGTAACGCGCTACCGAGGGTGACCTGTGGCACTTATGTATACTTACATCCTTGTGTTTTGGCTCGCACCTACGCATTTAAGAAATTTATTTTACCGATTAATTTTCCGGCAATAAACAAGTCATTTAAAGTGCGCAAGTTGTTCAAAGCCCATGCGTGCAATATAAAACCACGTCTATAGCTATTGTACGAAAGGGCTTTAGGGAATAAATCTAAATAATTGACACATTCAAGCCACTGGCCGTTAAATAAAACAGATAAAGCGCTGCACTTGCATAACAAGTGAAAACACTTTATCGCGTTATATTTGATGAGGCGGTGTTAACGCAACGTGTGAACAACTACTCTCCCAGACCAAATAACACTCGCAGTTGCAATAAATATAATTTTCCCCGCCGCCTTCCTAATATTGGACTCGAAGGGGCTGAGCGATCCGGTTATCCGACGGTCCTGAGCCTCCCCCACCCCTAATGCCGTCTCAGTGTACTTCGAGGTCCGCGCGGCCACCGCCCGGCGTCTTCATGCTTAGGGGACCTGCGTGAAAGGGGCGTAAGATATGTCGCATGGAGAGACATTTTTATATACATCTAGGTCTATTTTATAGACAGCTGGTGATTTGCATTTATTCCGTTGAATGGTTTAAAAATAGTCATTTAAAGTCTAGACAGTGCAAGTACCGATGTGAGTCTCACATCATAGCCTTTATGCAGAAATACTCAAAATTATAAAGGCTGCTGCAGCGAAAAGTGAAAAGTTTTGCTTTTTTATAATAGATGCAAACATAATTAGAGCCAAAACGCTAACACCCATTTCAGAGCTATTAGTTTAAACACGTACACGTCGATTTCTGCGCTCTACTTTCTTGTATTTCACCAATATTCTTTTTGTAAGCGCTAGGCACTGTGCACGTGCAGACGAAGGTTCACGGAAAATGATGTAACATTTGTGGGTATTGCCGTTGGATTTTCGCTTCGGCTATGACGCGGGCTGCTGTCTAGCGCCATGCTGCAGTCAACTTGCCGCTTGATGTGTTTTTCCTACACGGGCTGTGAAGTGTGCAGCTTTTAAGGGTGCAATCTCGCAAATCTCTGCTTCGCACCGTCGTATAGAGAAAGCAAGCTGCATTTCTGACACCACGTGTGAGAAGGTCAGTGAGATGCATGATAGATCGCATTTTAATTTCACTTAGGGCTTTTCCCTGAAAAATAAACGATCAATACAATTATTTCAGCGTTTTGGTAGTAGCAGCTGGAGAGTTTGTGTCATTCAGACAGGTGAGTAAAAAAAAAAAAACTCTACATATATACAGCACCTGCTATTCGTATGATATACAAGAGAAATTGCTTTTGACAAATGAAACATTTTTTTGACTCCCCTGGCGATCAGCCGTGTCCTAGAAGCACACTGGTGACAGTCAAGGTTAATTAACTGCGTCAGACTTCGCTTCACATAATGGTTCAGGCAAGGATGCCAGGCCCAAAGTAACATATTGATTGTTCCCCCTGGCAGTAGATGAAGCCGTTAGCTGGTGGAAGTTCTATAAACATCTTGCAGGACTGTGTGGCTGGCGGAGTCCCAGACTACATCAGTGAAAACTGGACTATGGCCTGACTGGCACACCTGCATTTACATTTATGTTTCAGGAGGTCCAATCGCGTGCCGTCCTCACTTTTCTCCTTTTTACCTGTAGGTAAGCCCCGAGTGCGCCGTCCAGCAGGTGGCGTAGTGCTTAAAGACCCCTATGATTCAGACATTTCTAATTTGCGTCTCAGGAGGCATTTTCCGCCACGCTTGAGAAATAGGCTTAACCTGAATTACTTCAGTGAGATGTAAAATGGGCAAAACAATTTCCTTTGGATAAAAATGTTACCTAAGAAACTAAATATAGTGTTTTTGATATATGAGAAATAACCACTTGTCCGCCAGGCTTTGAGGATAACTTTCTCCTTTCATCTGGCTGCATCTCTTTTTCCATCTTCATCCTTTAGTGCACAGAGTGAATAGATCTCTTTATCTCTGCTCCTTTGTGGATAAACAGTCTGTACTGTATAAGGACAGTAGGCTCTATAGTGTGTGGATGGTCCACTGTCCTTCTTCTTGACTTCATCTTATTGGGCTTTGTGAGGGTTTTTGTGCAAAAAGGACATGTGATACCAATCCATTCATCTTACATATGCCAGGGAACACAAAACATAAGAGGGACACCCTGGATGCCGTATCAGTGCATCTCCACAGACACGATCACACGCATAATCGTGGTCTATAGGAATTTTATAGATAGTTTCATTTAACTATGTGCGACATTTTGGACCCAAAAACTACAGTATAAGGACAACATGCAAACCCTCCACATACTGGGCTGGGGTGAGAAATGTAATTTTGATTCATGCCGATTACGAACTGAATCACGGAAGATTCCTCATAGGCCGACGGTTTTGGCGTCCATTGTTTTCCGGGGTTCTTGGCTTTTGTCTTCGGCACGTTCCGCTGCATTCTGCCGCAAAGTTAAAGCTGGGAGAGCTGTCAGCCGGGAAGCAGAGGGATCATTTTATGGAAATAGGAGGGGTCTGGCTCGTGGCGGAGGCAGGACCAGCTTGAGGGCGTGACTGGTGGATGTGCTGGCCTGCCAAGCTGGACGGCGGACTCTGTCCATACCGCCCAACTCGACCCTCTGATGCCCTAGCGGCTCCCAAACACATTCAGGGAGGAAGAAAAGAAAAAAACAAGTTTTTCCTTCCCACAGGGACAGGAGTCTGTGTCTGCTGCTGCAGTAGGTCACAGCGGCCCGTTGGACCACTTATTTAAACAGCTGTGAGACACATTGGTCTCCGTGCTCTACATTTGTATTGTTCTGGTAGCCACCCCCTCCCCATCCCTCCATACCACCCCAAAATCCCTTCTAATGAACCGTTTCGGAGGAGAGATGGCAGTTGCAGGGGTTCTGTGTGTCTTCGCGGCAGTGGACTGAAAGGCAGGCTTAAAATACCCTCCCCTTCGACACTCGTGCGTTTCAGTGAGGACTGAGCTTGTGTTCTTGGCAGCAGTGTGGGGTACTAGGGCCCCCCAGGCAGTAGAATGAGATGGTC
This sequence comes from Mormyrus proboscirostris, assembly GCA_026779585.1. Taxonomy (NCBI): domain Eukaryota; kingdom Metazoa; phylum Chordata; class Actinopteri; order Osteoglossiformes; family Mormyridae; genus Mormyrus; species Mormyrus proboscirostris. Next base: position 13,919,944 of record JAODKF010000042.1, on the reverse strand, counting down.
CTGTTGAAGACAGGGCTTCATAGTGGAAATAAAATGCCCCCCCCTCTGTCCAGCAGCCCCCCCCCCGAGGGAAAGCTTATCCCGGCAAAACGGCTCTAAGCTGCTGAACGGAGGCCCCAGCGTTTCCACTTTTGTGCTGCCGCGTGTGAATAATCCGGTAAAGAGGAGCCCATTGTGTGTGGGGGTAGGGGGGAGGGGCACTCCAGAAGAGCCCCCCTTTTAGCGGGGGCCCGTCTCGGCGTTGTCTGCACACGCTGACGCGCTCGCCCGTCTCGCTGGCCGCGACGTCGATTTCCCGGGAAACGCCGCCACATCCCTCGCCACCTCTGCCTCAGGTGTGGCTCCTCTCGGAAGCTTCCTGCGCTGCCTAATGGGCTGCGTCTAACTGGAAGCCGTCGTGGAGTGCGGGGGTGCGGCATGCAACTCCACAGTGCCTCCAGCTTATGGATTTAGACTTTATTTAATTCCCTTTGGCCAAAGAAAGGTCGCAAGCACTTTGGAGATTTGTACCTAGATCAAGTCATGCCTTTATTACGTTTCTCTCTTAATCGCTTTTCCCGTGCGGTATTTTGTTCTGTAGGGCCACCAAACAGGATAACGATGCTTATATTGCTTTTTGCTACAATAGGATGTTTGTAGATGATGTGCGAATTACGTGTTTGCCTGTTTAGCTGTATTGTGGCGCGGCGAAACAGCGGCTAACCCTTTAGTGTTAAGGGTTTGATTCTTTCTCCAGTTCTTTGCGTAGCATGTGGTTTCGGTGAACCTGTGTCTTTCAGTTGCCTGTAGCGGGCGGTTGCATGTGAGCCGGTGCTCTGCGATGGGCCGGTTTCTCCTCCCAGGAGTCTCCTGCCTTGTACCCTGCGTTTCCGAGGCTAGGCTCCAAGCTCACTGCAGCCCTCTACTGGCTAAGTAGTATGGAGTATGGAGGGACTGATATTTAACACAGCTACATAATCAACATTATACCTTTTTCACACGAGACCCTAGTTCTTAGATCCAGGTTTCTGTGTCATGAGTGGACTTTGAGTTTGTCGTGAGAAGAAAAACCTTAACAGATGAGGCAGAAATATCTTTAATGTCATAACTTTTGCAGACTATATTTTTTTAGAAGCAACCAGCGCTGACCCCAAAGGCTGGAATAGTTATTGGGGTCAGGTCAAACCACAGCTGGTCCAAGTATCACCCACGTTTTCTCATTTTCTACATTTGTAAGAAAATATAGCTCTTAATCTTCCATACCTTTCATGCTCTGTGATGAGGTGTCACCTGAAACACAAGCTTTAGCTAACGCAGGTCAATCATACTGAGAATTATGGAGGTGTATATAGCCAGACAAACAACACGTCTGTGAGACCCCACTGGGAGATTGCAGCACCGAACAAACTGACATTTTCATAACATTTCGAAAGGAGTTTCTTGAGATTAAATAGAGGGAGAAGCTCTTTCATTTGCATTAATGCCTTTTTTTTAGCTGATAATGGCTGTGTTAGGAAGATATTTTGGTAACACTATAGTTAAAGCAGTCATGTATTATATAATGCACTATAGAGTATATACCTTCATAATGCATTATAATGGTTAGTATAAGTCATAATGCATTATGAAGGTATTTATGGTGCATAATAGATGAGCGCTTCACAGAGCATTCATGATGCATAATAGACATGACTATAATGTCTTGTGCCTTTTTATAACTAGTTATAGCCATGTTTATAATACTTTATGAATGCATTATAATGTATTATGAGGGTATCTATAATGAATTATACATGAGTTCTTTATGTAACATGTTACCGATATTCCTTAATTCCTGAGAGAGAGCTGTAGAGAGAGAAAGACAGTAACAGGTTAAACGCATCTTGGCCACTGTGTGTTTAAGAAAGAAACCTCAGCAGCCCAAAGCTCAGATTGTCAGCCGTTTTTTTGGCTCGGCAAAATCGGTGGACTCTCGGGATACAAAAGTTAACGATAAACTAATCAGTGTCCGTCACGAGTGCCAGCCCTGTAGCTCTTGTGAGATTACTGCAGCACACAATGCACTCTCTGTTGCTAATTTAGCTCCAAGACACTTTTTACACTAACTTCTCGCTTATACACTAACTGAGGTTTCCTACATTTCGTGTTTTACCACTAAAACGCGTTACCGATAAATAAAAGTTATTTTAAAGGCATTTCTGGTTTCTAGATGTCACTAAGCTAGTTTCACAAATTCAGATACACATGCAGCTGAAGTTCCCCAGCTATTTAAAGACTACCATAATGAACGTAAATATACTTCTCACAGGCATAGATGACAATAAGTGAACAGATAAACGTCTCTCTGACATAGCCAATTAATGTGAAAATGTACCTCGAGGGAAGCACACACATAAATTAACTTTGGTTCTGATTTCACAGACACTAGACAGGGGTTCATATTTTAATTTATGTGCTCCATGTAACAAATTGTTGATTAAAAATGAAGAAAATCGAAATGCGATGGCAGCTATCTGAATAAGAATAAGGATGTTTTTGATTCTGATTTGTTGAGGTGTCAGCGGAGGATCATCCCCCAGCTTCATGGACCAAATCAGGTGCTGCTTTGTCTATGCAGAGCCGTCTTATGGCCATTTAAGGAAGTGCTGTTTCAGTGTCGGGGTCTGCTCCCTACCAGCCTGTTAATGCGTGAGCCCTCCTGGACCAACAAACTATGCTTGCTGTTAGCTCACCATCCATCTCCTGGGAGAGATTCCCAGATCGCCGTGGCCCTAACTGGATAAACAATTATTGGAAACGGATGAATGGACTCAACCATAGTCATCCCTAGTCAATTGTTACTTCCTGCTCTTCTATTTCCAGAGTGTCTGGACTTTGTTTTTCTGTTGGTAGTGTTACAGTGTAACTTAATTTGTAATTTAATGAAATTTAAGGTAATATAATTTGTTCTTCAGGGAAAACGATGCTCTGTGTTGTTACTATGATGACAATGGGGGTTGTGTATTTTATGTTTTCATTGTTTTATATTTACTGACCAAGACATTTGCTCTGGGTGGCTAATGGTCCCATCAGGACCGGCCCTCGGTGTTTTGGCAACCCACAATGACATTCTGCTAAGGGCTTAAAACCAGTGTGAATAACTGTAATGTCACGGAATGCAACCCCAAATTATTTCTTCAGATTTCTTTCACCTGCTTTTTTGCACCACCTAACCAAATGGTGCCCTAGGCGATTTTCTATGTCACCTATAGGCCAGGTTGAGCCTGGGTCCCATTCACCTCATAGGATGTCCACTGGACAGAGTTTATATCATGTCAACCCATCATTTATTGAACTAATACTTTTACTGGTAATCAAAGAGAATCTGAGGTTCACTTTAAAAGCAGCAGAAATTCACCTACTGGGTGTGTAACAGCAGCTGGACCTGTTTATGCAGTCTTTCACAGAAACTGAATAAGGTATAAGGCTGAAGTAGATAGTGGACCGTTTGCTAGGGCATTATACTGCCAATTGAAATACAAAGCTTTCTGATCACAACAGTACTCAGTACTCAGACAAGCCAACATCATTAGCCCATATATGGTATGTAAATACACAGAAATGTTATACTTCACTCTCATTCATTCCCATTGAGAAAGTGGGTAGATCTGACATACTCCACAGACTCCTAAGCCTCTGCGTCCACAACTGGAATACAAATACTCATTTACACAGCAGCTACACAAATACAGAAAAAGCAAAATATACCCATAGTTATAGAAGTATATCTATTTACAAGAAAGGCACTATATTCATTGTGTTTATTCAGACACGGCTTTATAGGACTGTATAGATACAAAATATTGCCTTAATAAAATCTTTCATAAGCTCTGACACCTTTGTAAATAGTCTCGACATATTTCATCTAGAGAAACCAGTTTTATTAATATGCACTATATTACATAAATCAGCCCTAAAATAGTCAAGGTTATGTTTTGGTATGACACATAAACTCTAAGACTTCGTTTCTCCAGCACTTTCGATTGGACTATTACAGCGACAAAAGTGTGGAGAAGAAGTGGATAACTCTACAGGCCATAGGATTTGAACTCATGAGCTACTGCATGTGGGCATGGAGCCCAAACCTTTCACCCCCACATACCGCTTCCATACATTTCCTTCTACGACAACAATGTTTTTTTTTTTTCTCCATGCAGCCAGCTAGGAGGCTTATGATAGAAGGTTCCAGAAAATTCTTTTGTGAGGTCGGGTCACTTTAACTTAGTGGCAGCTTGAACTGAGTATTTTCAGTATCAGGTTGACGAGAGCGCCGAGTTTTGAATTATGCACGCTTCTATCTGCAGATCTCCCTCCTCATCCTCACCCGGCAAAATGCACTTTCACAAAGTCCTCCATGCAATATTTGTGAAACTCTGCATATCAACGGAATGAGGATTTATCCATTTCAAACATGCTCTTCACTGATAAGTGCAAGGCGAGAGCCATTCAGTATCAGTATCAATCCATCCACGGCCACTTATCCAATCAGGGGTATGGTAATTTGGAACCTCGCCTAGGGTCACAGCAATGACACGACGAGCATACGAACATGCGCTCTCGGACTGCGTGCGTGTGTGGGGGGGCGATTATCTGGTGGGAAACGGCGCCTTCTAGTTTAACGGAGGCCAAAGTTCGACCAGACAGTTACTGTGCTTTTATCTGTAAAAAAACTTTTTTTTTGGCCTACATTAATTCATTCTGCATAAATCCATTTGTATTCATAATTCAGCGTGCCACCTTCACCTGCTATTTACTCTTGCTTAATGTTTCCCGTGTATTTGTTTGTTTTCAATTTATTTTCGGTTTGGATTGAGGATCTCGGCCGTGTCACTGTAATTAGATTTCCGAGCGGAAAGCGGAGTGCTGCGTACAGATCCGCCACTGCGGATCCTGAACGCACGCCTGCAGCGACCTGAAGGTCAGAAACGTAGGCAGGGGAGGGCTGGGGAGTGAGCGACGCCTTGACCGTGAGCAACGATTATTTACTGCAGAGTAAAATAGCTTCCCGTTTAATATAAAGCAGACTCTCTGAGAGCGGTGAAGTATTCCGACCAATCACACGGCCCGTCAGCCGGACAGCTGTCTGCTGTATATTCAAAGCCACTTTCCTGGCTTCTATTAGAACGACCAGCAGATTACACAACTACAAACGCAGGAATCTAGGAAAAAGACCTACAAATAATCCTCTGATTATTAATGGACATTGTACCCTACAAAATATTGCAATACCGCGTGTCTCTGACTTAAAACATGACCCCATTTCAACTATGCAAAGCTTATGACAGAGCTCTCAGCGGAGCTTGTCTATGAAATATAAGGCATTTGAAGGACATACTCAAGTGAGTTTATAGTGTATAAATTAGCCTTTAGGGCCCTGGTCATCCAATGGACAGACTTTATTCTCACTTGTCACCCAATGGCCGTCAATTGGCCACGGAAATTTCTCACAGATATGCATTTAAATGGGGTTTCCTTATCACTTCAGCAGGCAGTTGTCATCGCATTAAAGGGAGAGAGAAATAAAACTGCCAGGATGAGCATTTGAGGACCGCGGACAGCCCAGCCGGGAGGTATGTCTGCGGGTTATCCCGTGGGCTAAATTGGCCAGTTTTTGTTTGGGTATAGTGTACTGATAGCGACCATATTAATCCTTATATAAGAATAATGGGGGTAAGGAGTGCTGGCCACTTTCCATCCTGAGTGAATATGCTGGTCACTTTCCATCCTGAGTGAATATGCTGGTCACTTTCCATCCTGAGTGAATATGCTGGCCACTTTCCATCCTGAGTGTATATGCTGGCCACTTTCCATTCTGAATGTATATGCTGTCTTCTGCCGCATCGTAAGCAGGCATCTGCTCCTGCATTGAGCGCTGATTGTGTTTCTTTCCTTTGATTCTCCTTTTTCCTTCATCTGTCACAGTTTTTGTTGTCTTCCTTTAAACTCAGTCTAGCCTAAACCTAAAGATTAAGTGAAAAAGCAGGGGGATCAATTAAATGGGAAGGCTTGATTTTGCGTGTGTGTATGTATGTGTGTGTGTGTGTGTGTGTGTGTGTGTATGTGTGTGTGTGTCACACACACGGCCGGGGGATTAAAGCACAATACAAACACCGCTCATATGCCTTTTATGCCGCCCGAATTCTCTGCACTCTGATTGGTTGTTGATGTGCATGTTCCGCCTCGGGCAAAACACGGAGTGAAATGAGACGCCTGAGGAATGTATATACAAATACGGGGAAGGCGGGAAGGATCCGGTGCTGAATGTGTTCGTGGCAAAGGATCGTTTCATTCTGAGCAAAGCCTTACAAGAACAGTAGCTCTGGGATCCGAACTCGATTTAGAATCGAGGAGATGTGGGACTCCTCGTGTGAACTTCACAGCCGATCGGACTCCACGCTCCTTGGAATTCAGATGAGCTGGCTGGCTTTTCTGTAACTGGGAAAGACTCACGATCAAAAAGCCAGCTGGAAAAAGAAAGCCTAAACGTACATTTGGTGGAAGTGTGCTAGTTTTGACACCAGTATCAAGTTGATTATGTTGTTGTATTGCCAAGATCACCCCTGTTTTATATAGGCTATGCCATTCTTACTGGAAGATACAGAAATCAAACATATGTAAAGATGAGGGCCAGCTGATCTCTCCTGTGTATTACCTAGATACAGATATGGAGAGGTAAAATAATTGGTTTCTGTATTTAATTTGCTCGGTGACACAGTTTAATCTAATCAGCACTAGGAGCCAACTTCAGTAAGTACAGTATGTAGCTGATTTGAGCCTAATAGCATTGGGTTACTGTCCAGAGCTGGTGAATAGAAAAATAACCTGCCTGAAGACCCCATCGGGTTGTCATTGACTTAAATGAAATCTTTCAATCTTATCTCATGACACGCTCAAGGTCAACAGAGCTGGGCGGTAATATGATTTGCTGGAAAGGCCATTCGTCCCCGGCGTGCCTGGATACCGCATTCCCCATGCATGTAGGCGCGCACCTTATGACTCATTACATATTTCGTATATTTCATTACATTGTGTATAATAATATATTGTATTAATAGGTTGTGTAGTATTGCACAGTATAACCAGCACAGTGACCATCCAGCAGATACTAAACAAAGGTATTTAACAGACTAAAAGGGTTAAATATCAACATCAAAGGTGCAACTGTACAGCATGTCCAAAAGAAGAGTTTATGTTGACCCTCAAACTATGCGGCTACTTTATTGTGGTGGAGTGGTTTGTGTGCCTCTATGGTCCTAGTAGCTATGTTGTCTGGGGCAATTTCCCTTGGTAGGAAAGCAAACTGGTCCTAGGTGAGCGGCCAGACTAAGTGTGATTCAGAAGACCCCCATGATGAGTGCTGATATAGTGATATAGTGGACCCTGTTACTCCACCTGGACTAGGGAGATTGGAGCCAGGGATTTGGGGCGGCTTGAAGGTGAGCACCCGGGTGGCCTGGCGGCTGGGCAAAGCCTGAAGGAATAACATGGATCCACCGTCCTGTGGGCCGACCACCTGCAGGGAGAGCCATGGGGGTCAGGTGCAATGTAGATTGGGTGGTAGTTGAAGGCAGCAGCCTCAGCGGACCGACAGTCAGCTACCAAAACTGGCTCTAGGTACATGGGATGTAACCTCTCTGGTAGGAAAGGAGCCTGAGCTGGTGCGGGAGGTAGAGAGATACCGACTAGATATAGTCAGGCTCACCACAACACATAGCTTGAGCTCTGGAACCTGGACTCCTGGAGACAATCTGGACTCTATTACGCTGTGGAGTGGCGGGGATGGGTCTACTTATAGCCACCCGGTTCGGTGCCAGGGCGTTGGAGTTCACCCGGGTGTATGAGAGGGTCACCTCCTTTCAACTTTGAGTCGGGAGATCTGACTGTTGTCTGTGTGTCCGCACTTGAACACCAGTTCAGAGTAGCTGGCCTTCTTGGAAGCTTTGGAGGGGGTGTTCCGGGACTCCGTTGCCGAGGAGGCTGTGCTCCTCAGGGAGTTGGTGCCAGTCGCAGTAGCAATCCTTAAACCCAGTGGTGGACACTATGGGGTAAAGGGAGCTGTCAGGCTGTAGAAGGAGGCCACCTGGGCTTGGTTAGCTGGTGGGACTCCTGAAGCAGCTGACAGGTCCAAGTGGAATGCAGCATTGGCAGTTGCTGAAACGAAAACTCGGGTGTGGGAGGAGTTCGGTGAGGCCATGGAGAAGGCCTTTCAGTCGGCCTCAAAAAGGTTCTGGCAAACTGTCGGGTGACTCGGGGTGGGGGGAAGCAAGCCTTTATCCATGCTGTTTATAGCAGGGAAGGAGAACTGTTGACCTCAAATGAGGATATTATGAACCCCTGAAGGGACCTTTGCAAAACAATAAAATGCTCTTACTTCCGCATAGGAACGACTTACTTTTGTGTGCACATGTGAAACTAAGACCATTTTTTTTTGCACAGGTCCCTTCAGGGACCCCGTTGGATATAGTCAAGCGGTGGAGAGAATATTTCAAGGACCTCCTGAATCCCACTGATATGCCCTCCCTGGAGGAAAGAGAGCTGGAAGACTCAGAGGAGAACTTGTCCATCTCTAGGGCTGAGGTCAACGAAGTAGTCAAAAAAAGTCTTTGGTAGTAAGGCTCCAGGGCTGGATCAGATTCACCCTGAGTTGTTGGGCTGTCTGGGCTGACATGCCTCTTCAACATTGCATGGACGCTGGGGACAGTGCCTTTGAATTGACAGACCAGGGTGGTGGCCCTAATCTTTAAGAAAGGGCACCAGAGGATGTGTTCCAACTTCAGGGGGATCACATTCCTCAGGCTCCCTGGGAAGGTCTATGCTGGGGTACTGGAGAGGAGGGTCCGTCCAGGAGGAACAATGATCCAGGAGGAACAATGCGGATTCTGTCCTGACTGAAGAACACTGGCCAGATTTTCACCCTCACAAGGATACTGGAGGGTTCATGGGAGTTTGGAAAAGGCATACAATTGTGTCCCTTGGGGAGTCCAATGGGGGAGGAGGGGGGTGCTTCAGGAGCAGGGGGTACGGGGTTCGCTGTTGCAGGCCATCATGTCCCTGTAAAAACAGAGTGAGAGATTCTCATTGCCAGCAGTAAGTCAGACTTGTTCCAGGTGGGTGTTGGACTCTGCCAGGGCTGCCTCTTGTAAATTATTCTGTTCATAATTTTTATAGACAGAATTTCTAGGCAAGGGATGGAGGGGTCGGGATCGGGGGCCTCAGGGTCACATCTTTGCTTTTTGCAGATGACGTGGTCCTGTTGTCGGTCTCAGGCTGATGACCCGCAGCATCCACTTGGGTAGTTATCAGCTGAGTGTGAGGTGGATGGAATTTGGATCAGCATCTCCAAATCTAAGGCCATGTTTCTCAACCCGAAAATGGGGTCTTATTCACGAGTGAGGGATGAAGGGAGTGGGAGATCGACAGACATATCAGTGCAACATTGGCAGTAATGCAGATGCTGTACCATTCTATTGTGGTAAAGAGAGAGCTGAGCCAGAAGGCAAAACTTTCAATTTACTAGTCAATCTATGTTCCTACCCTCACCTATGGTCATGGGCGTTGGGTAGCGACCGAAAGAATGAGATTGTGGATAGAAATGGCAGTAATGAGTTTCCTCCATAGGGTACTTGTGCTCAGCTATACAGGTAGGGTGAGGTGCTTGGGCATCCTGGAAGGGCTCAAAGTAGAGCATCGAAAAGACCACATTGAGGTGGCTTGGGCATCTATCTAGGATGCCTCTTGCACAGCTCCCTGGGGAGGTGTTTTGGGCATGTCCAACAGAGAGGAGGCCCGGGGCAGACCCAGGACATGCTGGAGAGATGATATGTCTCAGCTGTCCTGGAAACGCCTTGGTATTACCCCAGAGGAGCTAGAGGAGGTGGCTGGGGAGAGGGAGGTCTGGGCATCCCTGCTGAGACTGCTGCCCCTGCGACCCGGCCCTGGATAAGTGGCAGATAATGGATGGATGGATGGATGAATGGAAAATATACTGTACCCTGTACTGTATTTAAAAAGGAGCAGTTTACTATTACATAAACATGATTACACACAAATATTTAACAGTGTTTTCTTTTGCAGCATCTGCTCCTGTGTTTCACGTACCAAAATAATCCTGAAGCATATATTTTATTACCGGAAATGTTATGTAACGTCTACTGAGTTGCCAGCCCCGTGCTGTTCTGCTCATTGTCCAGGCTGGGGGGGCTGAGGATGTGGGGGAGCGGGATAGGCCTCGTGTCACATTCCTCCCACCTGATCCTGGACATAAATATGTGTGTTCCCTTTATTTATGTAAAGTAACGAGAACTTTTCACTGGTCTTTCAAAGGCAATTTCACTGTTCGCTCTTTCTTCCGAGCAGCTCATCCTTCTGCCCCTTTCCTGACTTTCCTCTTTTTACTACAAAGGGGGATCACTGAAAGTCAAGCATTCGCCACCCAGAGGGGTTATATGTCACAGGGCTCGAGCCGCGCTGGTTGTCCCATAGCAGTGTGATCTGGCAGACATTGGATGGGGACTAACAAGTGACACCGGATGGATTAGCTTATTCGTCCCCTGCCCCATGTCCCGTGGTCCATGCTCACTGTGACCCTGTCATCACGCAGCAATTAAACCTATGTTGAAGGTCGCTGAGCTTCTATAGATGGGACACTATTAGCCTATGATA
>JAODKF010000042.1:13884299-13909167 GCA_026779585.1 Mormyrus proboscirostris | reverse complement strand
GTTTATTATATTAACATCCATTATCTTATTCATATACTGGATAGTGGGGAAGTTTATCGTCACTCATAGTAAGTCAGCTTCAATGGCACACAAAAGGCCTTATATGAGATAGGGATTTTAAGAGGGCACCTATTCTCTAACTTCAAAATGGGATTTATAAAAATATATCATTGAAATACTCTGATGAGGAGAGAAATCTTTATGTGGTAGGGTCAATTTAATTAGTTTGCAGTGCTTTCCCAGCCCCATTAAAGAGCTATAGGGAGACCTGACAAAGTATTAATGCAGTCATACATCCAAATTACATTTTATATTTAGTTATTGACTGTTTTACATTACTCTGAAATACATAGTGTCTTACTTCAGGAATCCAAGTTTAATTTCATCAAATGGAATTTATGAATATTAAATAAATGCCTAAATGACTATATATGTTCACTGAGACAGCTATATTATTATAAATTAATATGTAAGATAGAATAATATGTTCATAATGCAGATACCATTTTACAATATTTCAGGAAGTAAAACCAGGTAAATTGCTTTAAAATTAAATCTAATCTCTTTGACTGGAAGATGCATCTAGCATTTTCCATCTGGCAATCATCTCACCTCAATCTTTATCTGTGAGTTTCTCATAGTATTATTACTATTGCTATTGTGGATACTCCAATAGTTTTCTTTTATATATAATTCAGTGACCTTAGTGTACAACAGACTATAGCAATTGAGGATTAAATGACTTATGGGCCATTGAATGGTCAACAGAGCTTAGACACATGTTTGGCTGAATAATGGCAAGACTGTTAACCAGGTTCGTACAGACAGTGTTGCTGTGAATAAGGTACACTATAAGGTACAGTTTTGATTGCTAGAACGCATTCATTGGAAATTTTATGTCACCTGTTAAACCAAATGAGTCGCACTAATCTACAGTTTTAGTGCTGAGTTTGTGTAAATAGATCCTCAAAGTCAGAGTGAAACATATTGCACACCACAATAATCTCTCTGCATCAATTATTTAAATTTTCATTAGACTTTTTTTCCTTCCATGAGCTATCAGTTACCCAGAACTATGGCATTGTACGTTAAACTGTTCTTCAACAAAGAGGGAAAAAAAAAAAAGAAGTTTGGGCTTGTTTATACTCTTTGTTCCTCTCCAAATGTTCAGTGTAATGAGGTCATCAACAATTTGCATTTTTTTGTAGGTTAGAACAGTGTTTCTGAACCTGGACCTTGGGGACCCTCAGATGGTCCATGTTCTTGCTCTGCCGGGAGCTGAGAGGAAGCAAAAATGTGGACTGTCTGATTCTCTTCAAGGACTGGGTTGAGCAACACTGGGTTAGAAAATGCTGTCAGTGCATTGTGACCCAGGAATAGACAAATTGCAGGCTCTGGTGGGAGGGGCGGCGGAATCTTATGTAGAGAAGACACCCTAAAAAAAAAAAACCAATACAGACACAGGGCTGCAGAGGAGTGGGGCAAAGGCAATGGTGATGATAGCATTTTTTTTAATAAAGAGAAAAGGCGTTTAGTCACAGTCCAGTGTTGTCATCCACCAACAACGAGGATGAAAAATGGCGTGTTAATGCACAAGACCTTCCATTAATTAAACCTGGCTGTCTGATTCACCATTTTAACCTTGTGTGCTTCGTAATCAACCCTGTGCTCATGCAAAACAGACATCTTTATCGTACTCGATGAGCCCCCCCTCCCATCGGAAAGAAGCCAAAAGAGAACTCATTGCGTAGGTAGGCATAGTCAGGACAACAGGGAACCGGGGGCCTGGGGTGGGAGGGGTGGCCTCATGTCCAATCAGATCTCTGTGGAGGTGCATGTTTGCGCTTAGAATACAGTCATTCCTGCTACAGCACGACTAATGCGTCCCTCAAAAAATAGGGGACAGTGAAAACCACGTGCTAAAATACACACATCCAATGGGAACAATAGGATTAGGGAAATGCAATTCCAAAACTTAGTAACTTAGGCCAAAAAAAAAGGAATTAAATAACAGAAACAATGATACAAATGGCCAATAATGAAACGATATACATTTTAAATAATAATACATTAATAAATTATATCATAAACATCTCTAATGGGTTTTATGAGTTTCCCAATGAATGCCTATTAACTGCTTCCACTGAATGTGCCAAACACACTACCATCAATTTCTGAGAGTCAGGAGTAGTGGTGGCCAAAAGATGCTTCATGAACCATTTGCTATATATTCTGATCCCACTAGATGGTGTCCTTGGTTTACTTTGGGGCATACTTTGAGAGCAGCGTCAAATGGGTTAAGTACAGACAGTCTACTAAATGCAAACTTAAGTGAATTAAAAAAAAACGCTGAGTTTTTATATGATAGTTTGTCAATTATTTTCAGATTTCTAGATGTAAGACTTTGACCTGTGCAATGCGCGGTTGTACAAAAATTTCAATTCTGACAACTGAGCCGACCAATTCACTGATAAATTGTTAAGCAAAACCTATTCAAGTACGTTTTTTTTTTGTCAAATCTCAGTGGACTTATTTTGGTGGGGGGGATGAACCATTTTAATGGGACACTTGACCAAGTATCAGTCAAGTTTTTTTCTGATTTGGAGAAGGGCAAATAATTAAAATCAGTGATGCATCCCTGTGGTCGGGCAGGAACGGTGCTTAAGGGAAGTTTTCGGTGTATACTTAAAGAAACAAAACACAGCAGGAAGTTACTGAACACCAAGGGGCACAGCTGACCATAGCCATATACTTTCAGCCTTCAGCTCAAATGTTGCATTTCGGGTATTTTGATAATGCTTGTGGGCAGTGTCACTTAATGTCGTCGTCACACGTGGCATGCTGTGTGTGTGAACGGCAGGTAATGGGTCTTGCTCTGTATGCAAATGAACCCCTGGCACGAACATCAAGCCATGCCCAGCCATGTGTGAGTGCAGAAATAATTACTCATTTAATCTCTCCCCATCGTGCGTGAGCACAAGGCACTCTGCTAGGTCACATTCACCAGTGGAGAGTCTACGGCCTACATAATGACCACTCTGCCCAGCGGACCATCCTGCCTTGGAGTCTGACCTAACTCGAGGGGGGTGGGAGGGCTGGAAAGCCGTCGGGGCATCATTAATACCAAAGGGGTTTCGGAACGAGCCAAAAAAAGGAGGTGACCTCTGTGTCTGTTGGATATCAAATCACTGAGGTGTTTGTGTGGATGGTTGAGGCACTCAAAATGGTCTATGCATGTACAGTAGGAGTTTTACAGTGGCTGAGAGATGTATTCAAGCCCTACCCCTAGACTTCTCGTCACTTTAAACCCAAACACATTGTCTTGATGAGACAACACTGCATAATATTAAGCAATGTAGCACAGAACTCATGAATGCTTTCACAATAAAGAGACAGCGACAGAAATACTGTAGCATAAAATGAAGAGAGGCTCTGCAAAAACAGCTGTCACAGAGCTAGGAACACGGGACGGTTTAGACAGAGTAATTAACAAAGAGGACATAATATGGCCATAACTATTTCTGATCAACCTTATGTCTTGAGGAACTGTTTTAGTTCAGGATTAGTAATTTACACGGAAGAGTAATGGCAAGAGCAGGAGGCTTAAGCTTTTGCCCTTCACGGACCCATGTAATGGCCATTGTTTTGTAATCAGTGCTTGCTTTGAAGAGACATCCCATAACCAAGTAACTGACTGGCTGGGCTCATGAAATGCCATGAACCCACAACCCACATGTTGACGTGGTTTGACTTTACCGCCTAGCTAATCTGCGGCTAATTTGTGCTAAGACTTTTTTTTTTTGTTTCTTAGGCCTGGGATAATGGACGTAAGACGAGCAATATCTCCATCCAGGAGAGCACAGTTGTATGTAAAGCTTATTTGCACCCCAGATATGTGGATAAGCCTATACTCCAGTCTGCCATCCGGCAGTCAGTTGGGAATACAAATCCTATCAGCGCTCGCCTGGTTTATATGAGCACAGATTATCCTGGTTTGTGAATTGAGGAAGCGGTCTGTGAGCAAGTTCGCCCCCTGTTGTCAGCATCAGGGTAGACTGTTTTCCCCATAAATACCATCAAACACAATGGGACAATTTTGGATATGACTTTAAAACACCTGTAATGTATGGGAATTAAAATTACAGGCGTAAATTATGTTGTCTCATTTTGAAACAGTATAGGATTATTTTGAAATACTTGAAAATTCTATTCACCACAAACCTGCCCATTGGCTTTATGACCAAACATGTGCTGTATTTATCTATATCTGCATTGATCTGTTTCTTCACAAAGTTTCATGTTCATTTGTGGGCCTAAATTGCCCTCGATGTGTGGTTACTTGTGCCTTGTAGCCCACCGTAGCCTTACACCGGATATGCTGTTTTGGAAAAAGAATGGGTGGAAAGATAGCTTTGTGTACTTATGCATTTTTTAATGTGTGTTTATGAGTTATAAATCGACAGATAGAACCCTAACAGAAACAGAATTACAGCTTCAGCTCCTCTGGCTGTATTTTTCTGTCTGTAACTTCATCAGCCAAAAAAACTTTGTGATTCTGCTTATAAACAGGTCATCTGCTGGTCAGGAGCTTTCACTTTAAGTCCAATGACATGAGACAAATTATTTCTCTAGCTGTCAGCTTAATTAAAGTTCTGTTTTCATCTCAGTATTAAATACCCATCATTTGTGAATAAAACATTTCTTATGAATACATTTTTGCATCCTGAATTGAATTTGAAAAATCTCTACAAAGCACATCATTGGCTATATAAGGCGTGTATTATTTTGTGATTCTGTTATACCGTTGTGGAATCTTTAAATCCCATCTGTCGAAGTTCCACACAGTTGGTAGGGGAGTTCTTAGACAATCCCTAGCCAACAGACTCCAGTTTACTGATCTCTGAAGACCATTTGTTAATGCTGAGATGAAACACAGTCACACTGAAGTCTAGCCCCTTATCTTACATGTTACTTAGTCGTGTTAGTTGTAGAATCGAAATACATGCATTCCATCTTTACCATTACACACAGGCAATTAAGCATCATTGGTCATTAGACCGACATGCCAAAGGAATACAAGCCATATCTGTAATTACCAGTGAAATCACCAAATATTTGTGGGTAAAAATTGAATAAACTGATTTGACAGACATGCAGACTCAGGCTATCCTCAACTTTCACATGCTGTCTAAGATGAAGTGATTCAATAATTAGTTTTGAAATAATTTCTGTATTTGTAAGAAAAAAAAATATATAGATGTATTACATACTGAAATAACAAGAAAGTTATATGATTATTTTCTACACACAGTTTATTATAGCCTGAATTTACTCATTTATATATCCATTTATAATTGCAACTACAGAGTATAAGAATTGTTTTTGCTGTTATGCAAATTACACATAAGTTATGAGAACAATTCACCTCTGGCGTGTCTACTGTAAATTAATGTGTGAAGCGATTGGACCCTTTGTCTGCTCTATCTAATCCATGTAATGGGGGTTTAAATAAGGATTGTTCACTTTATCAGCTTTTAATTATCAAGCGTCAGTCTTGAGATTTCATGCCGTGTCTCCACACCACCATATTTGTCTTGTCTTGTGTCGTCTTGTCTCTCGTGGAAGTCCAGGGCGATATGAAGGTATGCTAAATAATTAATGACAACAGCCTGGGAGAAGCCTTCTCAGATATGTTGTTTTTGCACGGATGTCACTTTGTTAATCATCCGTCGTAATCGAGGGTTAACGAATTAAGCGGGTGAGTCAAATATGGGAGCAAGATCTATGATGGATGTTTTGAATACGTTCCGCTGATGATGAGCAATAGATTTAGACGAGCCTGGAGCATTGTCCTCTGAGACCCACGGAAAATATTGAATCCACCGCAGATAAAAGAAATGCCGATACAGGCCAATAAACAAGAAACGAATGCATATGAATGATGGCACTATAAAAGCACAATCAGGATGGCAGCATTATGGACCTGAGCCCAGAGTTGTAACCAGAAGTCCTTGTGGAATGTAAATTAATATTGCGCTAATGAACAATGTTATGGACTTAGACTGGGCCACACTGTGAATAAGGACACACTAAAAGCTATAGGTCTGTAGGAAATTCACAGCAGGAAAAAAGAATCCCTTTTGTCTAAACTAGCAGTTCGATCCATTAATGTATTTAATTAAAATACGCCTACAAGTAATCTGTAATCTGAAAATGCAAAAATGCATGTAAAATGGTAACGTACATGACGAATACAACCATGGGCTGTGATGCATATAATATGTTAGGTTAAGTTTACCAGTCGGTTCTCCCTTTTACACAGGCTCAGTGGCTATGAAACAGCAACGTTTAGTTGATAGAAAGTAATTTTGTTTTTGTCGGAACAAAAGTAGCTAGCCTGACTTATCGCTAATGAAGGCTTACATACATGACAAACCACAAGATGCCACTGCCTGAGCTTGCATGTCGGAATTAACTAGAATGCCACCGGCAGGCTAACAAGTTATCTCACAAGTCCCAGAGCACAGACCTGCTCCTAATTGCTTATTTTTCCTGTCCTGTAATTACATTCAGTGAGCAGTTTCTCATAGTTTTATTTAATATCATTAACATATATATATATATATATATATGAGATATATTTTACTGCGTACTTGTAACAAAGCGTGTTCTTTCGTTGGATTACTGGTCATGGTAAAACAAAGTTCACAATGAGGAAGTTAGGCCCAAAAGGATGTGTCACGTGATCTACTTGCATCTAGCCAAACATATTTAAAAGTCTGTAAGCCTGGAAATTAAGGTACTTACAAAGAATGAAAATAAACAAAATGGTATTTTAATAAGTATTTTAAATACAGTAACTACAGTACTTTGTTATAAATTATGTATGATTTTTTTTCCCATCCAGCAAAATACAAATTATAAAATACATATTTTAAATACATTTATTTGAAATATTGCCCATCTCTGGACATATGTAGGCTAATCTTGCAGAAACTGATCTGTCATGAAAGGAAATTTCAGTGTCCAATAACACGATGCACTGTCTTCCTAATTTAAGTGAAAATCCTTTTGGTTTCATGCCTCTTCTTTAGCATTCCTGGCTCAGTCGTTCCAGTCTTCATTTGTGCTTTGAGTGACTTACCGTGCTAAATGTTTAAAACTACCCTTGTGAATGAGTGTTAAAATTTAACTACATAAAGTAATTGCAGCTTTAAACCGTTGAACCAAGTGCGTTTCTTGGCTTTGAATAATTAAAATCATAAAATCTGCTTTGAGTACTAGAGTAGCAACTGTTAAAATGCAAACAGCTGAAGTACTAGATTTGCCCTTTTGCGTTTTCTGCTAATTCCTCTGATCACCGAGCCTTCGACTTCTGGTAGCCCTTCCCGGAATGTCACTGGGGTTCGACCGCAACGTTTTTCATCTCAGATGCGCTGATTGATTACAGAAGCTCACCTCTGTGCAGATACAGTAGCTTGGTGGTCTCTGGTGGGTTGGAGATATTTGTTCATTTTCTTGAATCTGCTGGAAGTGTGCTGGGAACCTTAGGTGGGTCGTTCCATAGCGATTTAAGGTTAATTCTTTATCGATCCGTCCAGCGGACACACCCGCACCTATGCCTCTGACGGTGCTCCTGCTAGTTAACATAAGTCAGAAAGAAAGCTTCTTGGAGTCACACAAGCTCTGCAAAATTTCTAATGAAACAATCAATCTTTGGCATTTCTGAGATTCCCTAAGCATGATTGGGTTTTGTCTCGTAACGCTGTCCTTCTTCCATCTCCTTCCTTGTGCCTGCAGCTTAAAACACCCACATGTGTTCATCCTCCCAAGAGGAAGTCTGATATTGTAGTGCTTTTCCAAACAGCCTTTGCAATGAAAAAAAAAACCTACCACAACAATTTCTCCTTTGGCTAGGAAACATTTCCAAGGTGAATATAAACCTATCTGTCCGTCTGTATGTCTGTCTATCATTTCATTGTTATGAGTCCCGAAGAGGCATGAGTCATTACGATTCTTGGTTGTACTGATACTTCTCAGCCAGTGCTTCAGAATTTCGGCAGCACATTGTGGTACAAACACCTCACTCACATCCGTGTGCTTCTCTCCTTTCAACCCTCTACCGCAGTGTTTCCCAATCTGGTCCTCGGGGACATTCAGACAGTCCGTGTTTTTGCTCCCTCCCAGCTCTCGGTAGGAGAAAAATATGGACTTGGCAGGGAAGTGGGAGGGAGCAAAATGTGGACTGTCTGTGAGTCCACGAGGATCAGGTGGGGAAACTCTGTGTCCCTGTATCGACTGCAATGCATTATGGGCCACAGCAACAAGGAATCCTTCTGTTCTACTGCATTCATTGCAATTACTTCTACTCACCCCAGTTTCTTTCATATTCAATCAATGTTTTATTTCCTTTTAAATTGGCATGTTAAGTGTGGTAAAATTAATTTTGCATGTAGATCCACTAACCAAACAAAACAAAGCCAGAGACTTAATGTCATGATTTTGCTCCCTGGTTAATGTAAAATCTTTTATAAAAACTGAGTCATCAGTTATTCTGCCCATATCTAGACAGAGGAGACAGGAAATAGAAAATGAAATCCTGCAGCCTGTGAATAATCCACAGCATAATCAGGCGGGGAAAATCTTTCTTGTCAGGGTCTCAGTCAGTCCTCCTGACCAGTAGGAGGCACTAGAGTCAATGCAGTGCAGAACTGCAAATATTTATATTCCAAGCTTGTCGTTTCTGTTTCCTATTTGAGGGGGCAGTTGTCTTCCTGACCAACAATCAATCAAATAAACGATCTCAGCCCTTTTGTTACCCGAGCTTTCCATGTTGCCGCATTTCCATCAGCTCCCAGTCCCATCCGTCTTTCAGCTGCCAACTACCTCCTCAGTCTGCCGTCTCGCGCGAGCGTCGTGCCTGCTGCCCTGATTCAAAATGGACGCATCCCTTCTAAAGCCAGCCGAGTCATTATTTGATTTGGCGAAGACATCGACGAGACATCATATCGTTATTACAAGCCAGTTCCTACAGGAGTGACCGGCCACGCCGGGGTAGGCTTCGGCCTGACAGAGCCGATCTCTGCCGACGCTGCTTTCAAGCCCTTCTCTCCTTTCATCTCCGCTTCTTCTCCTTCCTGATTCTTTTCTGACATTATGGATGCAAGCCTGCATCTGCATGCCACAATAAACAGCATACATATCCAGCCCCGGGACTGGACATATACAGATATGTATATATGTTTGCTTTGGACACCCTTTGCTCTGCACTTGAAAAAAATGAATCAGCTTAGTTGCTGTAGAAAACTTTTTAGAAACTTGAACGCTACAGTTATTTTTTCCTACGGTTAACTTTGCTCTTAAGCACCCTTTTAACCTTCTTATTAACGCCTACATGCCATTTGATATCTGCCTTATGCATATGGATGGCGGCTGTGAGAAGCGTCGCTGGTTTACGGGTACACAGCGCCGTCTTCACTGCCCTCTTGGCCTTGTCGTGCATTGCCGATACTGACTTCTGGTTTCACTTCTTTCCTCGGACAGGAGGAATGCACACAAGTAGACTGCTGGACTGTCATTGGGGGCTCTTATTAAGAATGGACAAGGGTGTGACTGAGTACAGTATGCATGCAGGGCCGCTGCTTCCTGTCTTGTAAGAGAAGCTCGTAATATTTTGGTGAAATACAGGGTCCTCCCTGGAGGAGTATCCCTCAACGCCGTGTACTTCCTATAGGGAGGTCTCATCTTCTGTCCCGGCCGCGTCTGCTTTATCTCCCTGCGGCAAATCGGCCCCCATTGTGCCGTGCGGGTCAGGTGAGCGGGTTCCTCTCCGTCCAGTCGCCCTGCAGCACTGTCTCCCGATGACGCCTCTGGGGTTGTGCAGGGAAGTGAGCGAGCCACCTGTGGCGTCACTGAAACTTGCAAAGTGACGGGAAGGGGGCGGCTGACAGCCCCCACGCTGGGGGAGGCGTACTCTGGCCCGCACCTCTCTTAAGGAGACGACCTATGATGTGGTTAATTACTGCAGATGGGGAGGAAATGTGGACCGCAGCCTTAGAGAGTGCTGGTTCAGGTCCTGTGAGGGGCTGTGCTGTAATACTCTTGATTAAGGTACCTGAGTTGGCCCAGTTCAGAATCGAGCTGTATAAATTGGATAAAATTGCAGCTCACTTTAGGGACACATTGGCTAAGCGATGAAGTAAAAGCGGTGCCTTTATCAGGAAACTTTAATATCTTGTGTTGCAGGATGTACCTCAGAAGGCTGGTTGGCCAAATTAGAAATCATCATAACAGAAATATTAATATGACTTGCTAAAGCTTATAGGTGCTCTAGAGCTGTTATTGTAACCTGGAAAGACTCTATGAATCCATGAAGAATCTATGAAATAAGTCCTC
Source organism: Mormyrus proboscirostris (assembly GCA_026779585.1). Classification (NCBI taxonomy): domain Eukaryota; kingdom Metazoa; phylum Chordata; class Actinopteri; order Osteoglossiformes; family Mormyridae; genus Mormyrus; species Mormyrus proboscirostris. Next base: position 13,898,772 of record JAODKF010000042.1, on the reverse strand, counting down.
CAGGGTTGAGGGTTTTATTCATGGCTGGTATCTGTCTAACCGAGTTTGCATGTTCCATCCCTTTGGATTCCCTTCAAGTTCCCCACTATCTTCCCATAGTCCAAAGTAATTTAGGTGAATTTGTGTCTTTAAATTGCCCTCGGTGTGTGAATAGGTGTCCAGCGATGGGCCTCAGCCTCGTTCCCTGTGCTGACTGTGATAGGCTCCATGCTCACTGGATACACAGTTGTGGTAGATGGATGGATGGAGCCTACGTTGGCCTGTCAGCGCTATTCCTGGGCACGGAAGCCCAACCCATCGATGCCTAAGAGCGCCCCCCTGTGGAGTAACGTTTATTCCAGATTTAACTCGGGCTCTTACGTGGGGGACAAATGTATTTATTGTCTAGGCCTGGATTCCACAATGACTGGTGGTAATGAATGGAGACATAAGACCCATATAAGCCAGACGCAGCGCGGCGTCTCGGCCGGAGTAAAATCCTGACGGCGAAAGCCATTAGAGGAGGAGGAGGGAAAGGAATGAGGTTTGGGGGGGGGGGGGGACGAGATAAAGCCGAGGCAGGTGGGGTGTCTCACGCTGGCTGCCGACAAACCGTTCGTGACACGGTCATTGCCGGGACGGGTCTGTGCTCAGACTGGTGAGGTGCCGTATAAGGACAGACGCGATTTCCCTGACAGAGACATGCCACGCGTAAGTTTTGCCGTCTATAGCAGAGATGGCATGGCCGCCCGCTTCTGATGAATTGCCACATTAGCTTGGACGCTTATTCCTATCTGTTATTCATTTGCAGGCTGTCTTGAACAACACCACATAACGATAAGACGGCTACGTATATCTTTTCTCCATTCCCCTGACCCTTTTCCGTGCCCGTCCAGCATAAGGGTTCGGCCAAGCTATCCCAGGAGCCCCGGCATACGCATTCGCGCGATTCAGATCACTGTGACACGTGGCTTGACCCAACCGCATGTTTTTTGACCGGAAACCGCATCAGCTGTGGGACACCCACACAAACACGAGAAGAACACGCTTAGCCTCAAACATGGCTGAGAGGCCTCAGACTGCAGAGAGTTAATACGTTACCCACAGGCAGGCTGGGAAGAATAGCAAACCTGGCTGAATGAATACGTTCTAAAACCTACCACGAACCATCCGTGGACGGCCATATATAACGTGATTTTTGTGCGCTTGCATGTGGTAGTTGATAAGTTACTCAGTAAGACATTAGTGACATTAAATAAAGTAATAATAAAGCGCTGTACTCGCTTGAACGAAAGGGATTCTGACGTTATCAACCAATTCTCAAAAGCAATGAAAAAATGTATCAAGGGATGACAGGACAATGAAAGTCATTTTTTTAAACCCATCAAAGGACAAAGGACGATATTGTTACACATTATACATTTTCCTTCCAGACCGTGGTAAACTGCGGGTAACTGAAATCATGGATACGGAAGGAATGTTGCACAGTATATACATCTCCTCTTAAATGATGGACATACTGAATTACTGTTTAGTTCATGAAGAACACAGCATATTTCGTGCTGTGTATTCATTTGTCCTTGGTTCATATACTAGTGCATTAAATTACCTGCACTAAAATTAGTATGTATTTTTTCTTGATTAAAGCTAAATGTCACGACGATCAGAGGAAATGTGTGGATAAGTCCTTTCTCTAGGCTTTTCCCCTGTTAATGCTCACCTAAACACACTTCTGTGTATATACTCCTGTATAGTGCGGACAGCGCTCAGCAATTAGCGCTGTAGCCTCACACCTCCACAGTCGTGAGCTTTATTCCCGTCTCCAGGCATGCACGTGTTCAGCTTGAATGTTCTCCCCGTGCCTGAGCTCATTTCCTAGTGCAGTCCAAAGACATGAGTTTTAAGTGAATCGGGGCCTTTAAATTAGCCATAATGTGTCTGTGCGTGTCCTGTAATGGTCTGGTGTCCCCTCAGTGTCCCCTGCCTTGTGCCCTATGAGACAGGCCCTAACCTTATCACACCATATAAGCCGTCAGGGGAAAAGGATGGATATGTACAGAATATGTAATGTTACACAGGGCTCGGCTGAAAATGCCATTTCCTTTCTCCGCTGCTGCTGCCAATTATGAAGTCTTTTCCTAATGAGACTTCCTGAAATCGCAGTCAGCTGTGTTACGCACTGAGAGAGCATAGCAGAGACAAGGGAAGCGGCGCTGTTCCCCTTCAGAGCGGCCCGCAATCAGTGCCGTTCTCCCGCGATTTGGACTGTTTACAGGCACGCCTACACCTGTATATCTATGGAAGGTAGCAGCCTCTGGGAGAGAAATCTGCCGCACGCATTCACATTCAGAGGACAGCGGGCTTCGCACGGCGTCTCCCCGCTTTGAATCTTAATACTGCAGTTAAAGTGGAGAAATAACCTGTAGGAAGAACGTGGCACCGCAAGGTGACTCACCTCTTTTGGTCTTTCGCATGCCGTGACAGATCCTGAAAAGTAATGTTCACAGGCTTCTTTTTAATCACGGAACACGAGTCTGTTTAAATGAAATCTCGGCGATAATGCGGCCGTCGGCCAAAGTTTTCATCGATTTATTTTTTACTTCCACCTGCGTGGTGTGACTCAAAATTAATTCCCAGTCTTTGCTATAGATTGACAGTCCTTTACTATGGCGAGATACATATGTGTGTGTGTGTGTGTGTGTGTGTGTGTGTGTGAGTGAATGTGTGTATAGATATATTTTCTTTTCTATCAGTTTAATTTGTAAACTAAATGATCCTCGTAAATCACGTCCAAGGAGCTTGCAAATCCTGTTTGGGGGTTGAAGCTGTTGTGACCTTGGTGGAAGGAACATGTTCTCATAACTAGTTATCAGGGAATATTTAAAATAAATATAGATAAAAATGGAACATATAAATTGAATAGCAGTCAGTTTACTCAAAGGAATTTAGATAGGATTCTCAGCCGTTTATTTTTCATTCATATAATATTTTCTGCACATTTATGAGATTAAGGATGTCAGCAGCTGACTGTCAAAATATGAAATATTCTGATTTTACATTGCCCTTTGATTGACTGCCATCATATTGCGTCTCCTGCCTGATGCCCTGTGCTTCTCAGGATACCATCCATACTCAGCATGAACTTGAACTGGATAAGCAGTTATGGAAGATGGATGGATATAAAATTAAAAAATATAACTGTGAAGTCGAACAAGCAGTTGCTCCGGGAGTCCCGAATGAGGCACATTACCTGCATTGTGAGGGAGAGTCAGTGCGTTTCCCTGAGGGCAATCCGGCCCGCAGGACCCTCATTGCTGAGGGCCTCAACGGCTGGACCAGGCTGAGGGGATGCCCACGTAACACCTGGCTGCAGTGAATGGATGGCGATTTTCGGGTGGTGGGACTGGATCGGGTGTCAGCCTGGGGGGTCGCTGTACCAGTGCAGGCTCCCCAACCTGACCTGACCTGACCTGACCTGACCTGTGTGTGTTATTAATCAGTAACGTTGATCAGTATTGTCTTATGAAGCTGTTAGGATTTGGTAGTACTGTAGCTAAATCTAGTTTTATTCTATATACAGTTCAGCTAATGGTTGCTTTTAAAAGGTTCCCAGGTTCTGCTGTTTGAGGGAGGTTGTCTAGCAGTGTACTGGTATATCTTCACCTTGAATACAAACAGAACATAGATTCAGAGACTGGTGAAGTCCATGACTGCCCTGAAAATGGCCTCTCGGTTTTATTTATTTATTTGTTGATTTATTTATTTATAATGCACTAACCTCCGGCTGTGAGCTGACAAGTGCCATGAGGTCCTCTTAAGCGGGAGGAACGGTGGCACATCAGATAGGGGCGGGCAGGGGACAGAGAGGTAGCAGAAGGTGGCGGGCGTAGTTCTCGATGGCTTTCAGCCTTGTGAGAAGTCAGACTGCAGAAGGACAGGATGTCGCTTCCCTCTTACACACGGCACCATGATGCCTGGAGTTATGAGGTGTCAGGTCTAATCACGATCACGGGGCGGGTGACGCGGGGGAACGACCCGAGCGGCAGCCCAGCGTCACCCAGCGTCGCTCCGAGGGCAAACACAGCACGCAGGCTTCCCTTTAGCTTTTGTTCCTCTTTAAGGGGTACCTCCGAGGGTCTCATTAAAACCAGTGTGTGCTCCTGAATGGCTGAATGAACTAATGAATGGACGGCGGCTGGGAATGGTGTAAACATCAACGGGATTGCCAGGATCCTGTCATTCAGCCCGTTTCACCCAAACACGAGCCCCGTGAAATGTCTATTTCACTCAGTAATGAACAACAATTATTCAGTTTGGCAAGGAGCCAAATTTGACAGAAATTTTTGGTTTATGATGCTCAGAGGTGCAATGTTTCTTGTGTTTCTAGATGTCGTTACACTGCTACTTAATAATTAAACCCGTTCAGCTTCTTTGATGCTGTGTATCCAGGGACGGTAAGGCAGGTATTGCTCAGAATTTGAATGCTATCCCTGCAGAAACTATTTTCTCAAGTGACAGGTCTCTATTAACAATATATGTCCAAATGACTAATACACTTCATCAGGGAAAGCGTTTGAAACTTTCCACAAGTGCTGTTTATGGATTTGCACTGGCTACAGAATGTCCCCAGGCAGTTACTGTATAGTTATTTATAATCACATATTCTTGCTAGCAAATTTGCAAAGTGGTACCGTTGCTTTGCATATCTCCGTAGGCTGTGCAGTAAAGAGAATGACTGGATCCAAATGTAGGGGCAAGACCATTTCAATGGCATAATCATAGTACAAAATCCATGAAACTGGGGTCAAAACCAGGCAGCCCAACGAAATTCGAGTAAAACTCCAAACAGGCAGGCGAAATGGGTTGGTAAACGAAATTTGCATCATAATTTGTAAATAGAAAGGAGACAGAGAACCAGGAGCACTCAGTAATGTCACAGGGTTGCCGATTTTGGTCAACTGCCTGGCGTGAGATTTTCGGTTTGAGACGGGTCTGCACACACATGCATATGCATTTACATGTATGTACTGTAATAGCTTTATTACCTTTTATTACTTTATAAATAGTCTGTAGGGTTTGTAAACTACCCCAATGCTTTTGATGTAGCTAAGTTTAGGTTTATAATGGAATAATATAGATTTGCCGAAAGATTCGGTCAGGAAGCATGAGTGTCACGCCAGATGCGTGCGTGTTTGGCAACCCTGATGTCAGCGATCTCACCTTGCAAAGTTCACAAGACAGGAAGAGGGTGTGCACGTTTGTTATTTTAAAACACTACTGTTTCAATATGGTTTTCCTTGACAAAAAAACATCTCAAAGCACTCCATGATGGTGTGTGAGATTCAATCATATGATTAAAATGACAACATACCAATGTTTGGAGGCATACCAAATAAAATATTATATAATATATTATATTTATGACATTCCATTACTTTATGCTCCGCTGTCATAATTCTGTAGATTTCCATGGAAAGCTGAGCTCAGTGGTGCCGTGTCTGCAGGTTTGGGGACAGTAATCTCCACCCATCCTCACAAAGTTCTCGGGTCTCCTCCAAAAATCAAAAAGTCCAGAAACATGCGGTTGGGTGAATTGGTGCCTATAAAATGCCCAAGGTGTGTGGAAGTGGCTCTTTGCTTTTTTGGCATAGGCTCCCGGCTCACCGTAACCCCCTATGAGATCCAGGTGATTATGCAAGATGGATGGGAAGGTATAATGTTTGATTTTTGTAACATCAACTGATTACCATGACCATTATTGTCTTACTGGCTTCCTTTGGGCTTGAGATGAGCAAGCATTATTTACGAAGTATGCTGACTTTAAAGAAATGTTGGCGCGGATGTTTGTGCGACATCTTGCTGATTGCTCCATTAAGATATTCCCCTCCTGCCCTCATTACCAGGTCAAACCAATCCTTAGTCTCCCCATGACGCCCAGCGCATCGTGTCTGAGATGTGTTTCTCACCTCAGAAATAATTCAGGCTTTCGCATCGACTAACTGCCACAAGCTGAAGACCCGCAGCCCAAGCCCTCAGTGCTCCTTGCATGTCAATACGAGTAATTAGGATTCCACGGTTCTGGAATCTCTGTTGCTAAGGCCACAGAAAGTCTGATCCAAAGCATGAAATTGTCTGAGCTTCCTGATCAGATTTGTGGACTGCCTAGATATATTGTGTTTGTTTTTTTGTTGATCTATTCTTATGGTCCCATACTTACCTTTAAAATGTTTTGAAGGTCAGCCTGGTGGCAGACATTTTTTCAGGTATTTCTTGCCTTAATTGAACATTATATAACATAAACATATAATTGAACATTATATACGCTATAACTCTTGTGTATTCTTCCTAGTTTTTCACCATACAAATGTATGGTTACTATTTTTAAAATCTAGTTGTAGTTTTATATAGTAGATTTTAATTTATACAAATAAGCAGAATGGTTGGTTTTAGGGAACAGCTTATCTGATAAAAATATATAGTATATTGATTCTTTTGATAGTCTGCTCCATTCAAAACATAATGATATTAATGCATTTATTTTTCTAGAGAATATTTAAATAACTCTCAGGATATATGTTTCCTCTTCCCGTGTCACAAACTGTAGAGCAAATTATTTGCAGGAATTGTATCACGAATAATGAAAAATAATATTAAGAACAAATGATATTGAAAGCATGTATGTAAAGTCCTTTGTGGACAAAACAAAACAAACACCAGCCAACAGATTTGTTGAAAAAGAAATAATCAGCAGCTGAGAACTAATTAGTGTGAATAGCCTTGCCAACTGCTGTGTTTCCTTCCATTTAAATCGCATTGAAACCACAAGTGTTTATTTTTTTATGGCTAATTTTAAAATGCATCCTCCCAGCCAGAAAACCACTCACACACTACCAAACAGTCTCTTCATATATACCACACAGTACTTCTCTAATTTGCTTATTAATACTCTGTTTTTTTTTTCCTATTCTGATATTCTTCAGTATGTATACTGTTGTAAAAACGTTCAAATATTAGCATATATTTGCTATATGCATTAGAATGTATTTAGATACTTAATCTGAGTTCCTGGGTAAACCTGAGCTGTAAATAAAACAAGAAAGTGTGGTTTATTTATTCACTGTTTAATGAGTAATAACCTAATTACTATGCGTCCCTAAAGATTTAAAAATATTTTTGACTTTTGTTACCGTACACCTGAATGAAAAATGCTTGTGACTTGACCCTACCCAACATGCTCGAAGAAAGCTTTATTTAGGCTGAAGAGAAGGTCACACGAATTCTACGACAGGCTTGCGATCCTCGTGCGGCAGTCTGGAGCTGGAACAACTTGCGACACGTACGATTATCCATCCGTCTGTTTTCCTCAAGCATTTATCCGGTGCAGGGTCACAGAGAGTCGGGGGCCTGTTCTGGGAGACGGGGGCACACCGTGGGCCCTCCCAGAAATTGACTGCTTAATTCAGATAATACACGGTATCCCACTGAGCACACATGTTCAGAAGGACGTACCCTATCCTCACACTCCCCTCTGATGACATAAGCTGCGAAGGCGGATCTGTGCATGTAGCACATGAAAAGATAGGCCAGTGATCTGCATGACTTACCCACGTTGGGCACCATGTCGTGGGTTAAACATTAGCGTATGGTTCACTAGTTGCGATATGGGGCTTCAGCACCTAGTGAGAACTGATAAAGTAACCAATGGGAAGCAGGCTAATCCATTCAGCAACTGATGTAGGGGGGGGGGCACTAACCCCTCCCACTGTGAATTTGGAAGCCTCATGACCCCTGTTGGTACATACTGTACTGTATGACCACCTCCAAAATCTTAGCGATGGTTATCTAAATGTGATCTATACTATGTGAGCCACAAAGCAAAAATTTTCAAACAATTATTTGCCCATAAAATGGTTTTTGTTTAGTGGTGTCAGCCCATGTGGCATTTGTGAGCTTTCTTTAAAGAGCAATGCTGACCTGTGAAATAGTGATGCTTCTAAAAAATCAATAGTATGAGAGAAACTCCATAATTTCCTCCAAAGATGCATTTCATCTACACAGATTTTATTTGTACTCACCGCATTATTTTTCGGGTCAGATATGACGAAAGAGAGCTACTGAACAAAAATGTTATGCAATTTCCAGCCTTTTCATTACATTACTGTATTGTGAATTAGTCAGTTGTATAATGTTTGATTTGGTTCCATCAGATTGGCTTGAAACACGTTTCAGAGGAGTGTGTGGGTGAAAACACAATTTGAAACTGGCTTTTATCCTCAAAACACACAGCTAAGCACTATGATTAGGGTCTTTTTGTCAGTTAGTTCAAAGAAGCCGACGCTGAAATAGATTAACATTTCATGGTTAACTTGTTTAAAGCTTTATAAATGTTTAAAGGTATCAGTGTTTTACCATTTCGGATTTCATGAAGAGATGTTTAAGTAGCTCATGTACCTGTTATTGACATACTTAAAATCTGACCCAGTAACACTTTACCTAAGGCCACATTTTTAGTTATTTATAAACACATTCATAACAAGTAATAATGCATTCATAAAGCATTATAAACATGGCTATAAATATTTATCAAAAGGCATAACACACTATAGCCATGTTTATTATACATTATGAATGCCTTATGAAGCTCTCATCTATAATGTACTATAGATACCTTTATAATGCATTATAATGGCTTATAAAGACCATTATAATGCATGATGAAGGCATCTGTGATGTATTATACACGAGTGCTTTAAGTAAAGTGTTACTGAAATTCATTTCTAGGCCACATGGGTAATGAAATATAGCTCAAAAGATGCATACATTTTGTTTATCTATAGTGCCATCATTTGTCTAGTCTATAATAACTTTGTTAACATGCCAGTTTGAGGTCATTTACCTTTCAGCTTTCTAGAATTACAGTTTTTGTACTTTTGAAAATGTATAAAAAAATAATAACAATGATAATAATCAGCTAAAACAATAGGTTCTATAATATCAATATTAATCAAACACACTGCCACTCCATGCCTGATTTTTATAGAATTTTTTTTTTATCTTGATTTGTTCAACCCCACTCACACAAAGCATGCTCAACATTCACATGCAGTCCAGCTCATGCATTTCAGCTGAGAGCTGCGGATCAGTGTTTTATTTAAAATACGCTCACGGTATGTGGGTTGATGTATGCAGTACTGCAGTATTCCACTGCAAATTCATATGAAGGCTGGAGTCAAGTCAGGTTGCTGGGCCAGCCCGCTAGTCTCGTCTGCAGCTTTGATGATGTTGGTTACGGTGTGGAGGGGGGGAGGGAGGGAGGGAGAGCGCGATCTGTTTCATTAAAAAGCCGGTGGGGTTTGTGTGTTTGAAATTACTATACGTCAGACAGATGCACTTATCTGTTTTTTATTACCGCATACCCAGGATGAAGACGGGGGCAGGGTTAAGCCACACTATATCCCAATGAGCCACTGCGCCACCTAGTGACTATAAATATTATCCACATTTGGCACAGAATGCATTGCTCCACATTATAAACTGGACCTGGTGAACTTGAGGATCAAAGATGAAAGCGAATTTACAAAGACCCCTGGCAGCAAAGCATCTTAGTGTTTCCTCACCGGAGAAAAGCCTCAGCTTCCTCATTGCAGAAATTCGCATTCTGCCGTTGACTACTTTGCAAAAATAAGTTCAGAGCTGCCACGGAGGCTCATTTAGATGATTCGGGTTAGTCGTCCTGCTCTGGACAGCTCTCTGTGAGTCATTTTGGGAGTAAGAGGAAAGGGTTAGAAGCTGTAGCCCCATTTATTTTCCTGCTGATTGTGAAAGACCCGGTCTGGAATTAGAAAACAAGCATCCAGTTTCTTTTGGCTCTCGGATTAGATCGTTACCACTAAAGGACATGTGACGGGCATTTCTGCTTTGGTATGCAGGGCTTATTGTTTTTCCCAGTGGCGGCTGTTTTTTTTTTTCTGAGGCCCCTTTCATAAATTCACTTTGGGGCCCACAGTTACCCCCCAGTGCTGTTTGTGAGTGCTGTTTGTGGCCAACAGGGGGCCGCCAATCCTCCGAGGCGTGGTTTGAGTGGTGGTTTTGTATTCATGTGCGTATTTTTCAGTTCTACTTAAAGCACACAGGGAATCAGATGCACGCAGACAGACGCAGACACGTTTACACAGAGGGATCTGCAGGCTTCATCTGAAATCTCTTTTTTGGGCCACCCTGAGCAAGAGGTCATGGGCCGCCCCGTAGCGTGACATTTGTCCCCCCCCGTCTGGTCACCGCGATGAGGACATTCTCCCGGCGTCTGCTCGCGGGCCACCCTGCCATCTGCTTCCCGGGTCACCCGTGGGGCCTCAGTGACGGTCACCTCCGGCTCGGCCCTCTCGCCGCACCTGGCCCCGGCAGGACCCACGGTGTTCATGTTCGGGAAAAACGCCTCTTAGGCTCCACTGGCACTGGCTCCGTTACCTCTGACGTGAGACTGAGGGAAACGAATCAGGCACCGGGGGCCACTCCCTCCCCAACACGAACGCTTTGGTGGATTTTATCCAGCATCCCTGTATTGACAGAGCTCCAGTTGGGAGAAAAGAGCCATGTGGACAACAGCAGACCAATATGTTTTCTGCTGGGACAATCAGAAGGACAGTATGAATGACGCAAACAAACAGGACTGAACAAGAAGGGAGGATTTACACACACATACAAACGTGTATGTGTGTGTGTGTGTAGATATTTATTTATGTATTTATTTATTACACAGGGTGACACTAGTAAGATGTACACATCTCTCCCAGGAAGAGTTTCAATTCAACTGAACTGTCTGCATGATTCAGCGGTTTAGTACGATGACATCATACTCCGAAGGATGTGGGTTTGAGTTCCACCCCCTTTGGGTACAGAGTTTGCATATTCTCCCTGTCTTTAAATCATTTTCCTCCTATGGTACAAGACCATGTGGTTAAAGTGAACTAGTGCCTCTGGATTTCAGCCTCCCTGGCCTTGTGTCCTGTGCTTCCCGGGATAGGTTCCAGTCCCACTTACTACATCAGTTGCACAAGCAGATGATTTCTATATTTCCTGAGCAGCAATAAGTTGGCCAGAGCGGACATGTATAATTCAGCAGGTGTGTTTGTACTTGGAAGGGCACTGACTGCGATCCCAGCCACGCAGACCCGGCCCACACAGCCCGCCCTGCACCCGCCGAGGTCCCGGATCTCCACAGAGCCGCTTTCACGTTTCCCCCTCTTTAGCTATGATAGTGAGGTGTGGCTACTGCCTCTTTTCTAATAGGGGAGGGATTTAGTGTGTTATCAGATGGTCCTCTACAGAAACCTTCCAGGACATGTCTCTTTGAAGAGCCCTTTAAAATTTACACCACGTTTCACTCCATCCATACCCATTTCTGAGTTGTTTGAAGTATTTAAGTCCCCCCCCCCCCCCACCCTGTTACCAGCGGCGGCTTCTTTAGCGCCTGTGTCCATATTCACCCTAACCTTACTGTCGTGGAGCGGGAAAAGCCTGCCATCTGCAGACACACGCAGGACGTGAAGGCCAGGCCCAGTCAATTGTCCTGCCATCCATAAGAACCATCCATAAGAACTTCTCAGTTCATTGGGCAAATCCGTCAAATGACCGATAGTATGGTGCCTCCACGCTGAGGAAAGCAATATACATTGTTTACACTGTCTACACTGACTGTGTGTGGCGGAGGGGGGCATCACAGGCCTCGTCCCACCCCCCAACTCTCCTGCCCTGCACGTTCGCTGTAAAGTATACATGAATGGCAATGGAAAGAGGGACCTGATGGCTGCACCACCTCCATGGACCATAAAATGCATTTTAAAAACACTGACCAATGAAGAGTAATGAAGCCATTAAGCTGGATCCCTGCTCCCCCGGATCCAGGGGCATTCCTACCCTCCTGTCAGCTCCCTTTTTGTTTTTTGTTCCTTGACACCCCTCCCTGTTCTTGGCGACGGCAGCAGGTCCTGTTTACATTGACTGGGCGCCTCCATATTGCCTTGTTTGTCTCCGCTGTTCTGAGAAGCTGAGCGACAACAAGGTACGGAAGGCGCCAATTGAGTCCTGGGGGGGGTTGGGTGACGGAAGGCGCCAAGTGAGTCCTGGGGGGGGCAGTGAGAAAGCGGATGTCGCAGTGTCGATACACGCAGTTCGTAGGGAATCTGATTCCTTTGGCCTACATATACGAACCAGCATCCCTCTTCAGTACCACTTATCCAATACAGGGTGGCGTTGAGCCTGGAAGCCATCCCAGAAAGAACAGAGCGTGAGGTGGGGGACACTCTGGATGGGATTCCAGTCCATCACAGGACATACACACACCATCCATCCATCTTCCAACTGCGTATCCTGATCAGGGTCACAGTGGGGCCTGGAGCCTGTCCCAGATAGCACAAGGCTAGGATACACCCTGGATGGGATGCCAGTCCATCGCAGGGTATCAACACACCCACGCACACGCACTATGGGTCATTTAGAGATGCCAAAGAGTCTAACTGTATGCTTGCATGCGAACAGTGTCACAGAGAGCGGAGGAGTGAGGCAGCACTATCCGCTGCCCATTGAGCCACCCAGCCCACTATTCATATACGCACCCTCTCGATTTAGCGACTACCTCGCTTAGCGACCATTCGCAAATCCAACGTTAATAAAATATTCGCACATTTGCGACCGAATTTTATATACTTCACAACAATGCATGCGGCTTATGAAGGGTAAAAGGAAAAAGACCGAGTATGGAAAGCTGAAGTAAATTTGGACGCGCCGTAACAGTCGCGTCACGTCTACAATTTTCACTTTACGATCAGTTCGCTAAACGTGACGTAGTTATTGCATTTCTGTAAGGTTAGTTGTACTGTTTTTTGCACATAGTATTAATTCATTAATTGATTCACTTGATTCATTCATTCACCTATTGGTGGGTTTGGTCTTTGCTGTGTAACAGCTGTGCTCAACACAATTTATATTGATTTGCATCCTGCACTCCTGTTAGCGTCACTGTCCTCATCCAATCAGTACCGAAATGGTGGGGGTGGGGCAGCAGTGGCGTCCCATTCAGGGTGTCCCCTGTGCTAGATGTCCCAAGCGAAAGGCTCTAGGCTCTTCCTGACCAGTAGTGGCTGTGTGGACATTGTAAGAGGCTTTACAGCAATGTCAGGAATGATGACAGCATCAGTCGTTCATGTCACAAGATCACTGCTGGTTAAGGACATTGAAAGTTGAGTTTCCGCTGACCATCATGCACTTTCAGTTTTCTGCATTAACATGCAGCATCTTGCCCTGAGTGTGCGTCACATCAAATCATTTCTGCTGCGTTTTGGCTTCTGTTATGGTTCTATCGAAACAAATAGTACTGCAAAACGAGTTTGGACTGGGGGAAGTTGTTACTATGGTTACTATGACTGTTAGATGATGTCATAATTTTTCATGGCATGAATGGTCAAGTTATCTGTATTATCACGTGTAAAGTTGTGCTTCTGACCTGGGGGAGGGGTTCACCTTAGGAGGCAGCCATGAGCAGGCCCGAGGTCACACACTGAACTTCGTGCTAAATGAGCTGTTCTGCTGCGCTCAGAATTGCTCGTTTCGGACGTCGACGGGGGTGGACGTGGCCCCTGGGACTGTTTTGCTGTGTTTGTAAGACCTAATGAAGCAGGTAACGTTCCTCCCGCTCCTCCCAGAGGATGACCTTGTGTATTCCCTTCCTCCCTCAGCTCTTACTCTCTTTAGCTCGGAGCAGTATCCGCTTTTTCCCCCTTATTGTATTATTTATGTTTCTCCTGCCCTGTTGCCCTTAGCTTAGCTTTTCCGCTTGCATCCTGGGGCTGTCATTTAGGGGCGAGTCCCTCTTCGGCTTGTTTTCCCTCTACTTCGCTCCACTAGCTGGTTGTTCCGGTAATTTTAGGATGCAGTTTTGAACTTTTAGGACAGGGGAATATCGATCAGGCCGCCCCACTTATCCACACTGCTTCCCAGTGGAGCCGATGTCGACATTTTGTCCCGGGAACCGCGAATCCCGATAAACTGCTCTTCGCTGTTGGCTTGCAGCGCTGGCCCCCATGGCTGTATGGCGCTCCTTGGCTTTTTCGTTGCTACGGGGTATCTCACCCCCCCTTTTCCACAAGCACACTGGAACCCCACAGCTTGTGTCCCCAGTTAGCGGCTGAAAGTGGGAACTCCTCCAGACATATTCTAAATTGCCTCAGAACTGAGAGTGCACCAGGACTCTAAACTGTAGCCAGGTAGGCAAAAAAAGACATCTTACCTGCACTGAGAGCAGGGACAGACATAATAAAAAATGGGGGTGAAACAAACTCGATTACCTTTCTCCTGTCGCGGGTCTTTGAAATGTTTATCGCTGCGAACGTGCGGCGCAGATGGATCACAAAGCAGGTCCGTGCTGCAGAAGCTGTGACAAAGGCAGCAAGAACTTTAATTAACTGGTTTTGGATTTCCCAGGGTCACATCTGTATTG
>JAODKF010000042.1:13835683-13863371 GCA_026779585.1 Mormyrus proboscirostris | reverse complement strand
GGGGTGTCAGCTGCTTATTTGACTTAGAATCAGGGCAGAAATATCACCTCCAACAAGCTGCTGCAAAGCTTTCTGAATTCCAAAAATAGGACTTATTAATGGTGTATGTCACCTCCTCATCTAAGGTATGAGACTAATCACTGCTCTTCTCTGATTAGTTGTCATATAGTTCTTCATTTTACTTCTCACTCACTCACGATAATTAATTTATACATTTCAGAACACTGTTGTGGAAAAAAAATGATGTGATCTACGCATCTGCTCAGAGCCGTAGCCGGAAATACAGCCTGTGTCTGGCATAAAATGTATAGCAGATATTACAAAGCTGGAAATTTCACTGGAGCTAAAGGTTAATGAATGAAAATTAAAAGTGGAACTGCCCTTGGCAGACAAATTATTTTTGCATGATAATGTACTTGTTCATTATGTAACAGCTACTCTACTAGTAATTTACAGAGACGGATGACTTCTATCTGGTAATGGAAGCAAACCAATTGTGATGGATGTGGTTTATCAAACTGTTCTTCTGTCATTTCTGCAACGTATAAATTCACTCACGAGAAAATGCAATAAACATGTTCCAAATTGCTTATGAATGTACAGAAGATGTCCTTCAGTTATTAATATCTATCACCTTATTCATTTCCCAGCAGACGATGCAGTATCATGGTGAAACTTTGCAAAAGCTAAAACTTTTCTTCCTTTTTTTAAAATTGAGTTTAGCCTTCATTCACCAGGTCAGGGGTGACTGGCGGGAGATGCGGATCGCAGACGGCCGTGCCGACACAGCCCCATCTCCGCTAAGGGAATTAGCATAGTGAGTCAACTGCCTGTAATTACTCATCTCCACTCCCATTAATTAGCCGGAGAGGAAGTTCTCATCTCTGAGAGGCAGAAGAAGGTGAGGATTTATTCCTACTAAGGACAAAAAAAAATTCAAACCCCGTTTGGGGGGAGGTGCATGGCTCTGTGGCTTGCATTGGAAGGTTGTCAGTTTGAATCCTGTTCTTGTTGAAGTAGCCGCATCTCTGCACACAGACCCTAAGCTTCATTCTTGACTCTGTATGTGTGTTTATGTCCTTAGAAAGGAGAGTATAATAATAATTGAGATGATTAGTCCCTGTTGGTAAATTCTCTTTTTGTCTCCCCCAACTTGCTCTCTGTTGATGAGAGCAGTTTGGCTGTGAAGGGCAGCCACCTGTTGGTGCAAGGGAGCTGGGGGTTAAGGGCCTTGCTGAAGGAGCTGTAGACCTGGCAAGGCTGGGCTTGAACCGACACCCTTCTGATCACAAACACAGAAGCTTAGCCCACTGAGCTACATGGTGCCTCTCCCCCTGCGTCATGGGATATGTAAAAACAAACACACTCCTGCCTAGCTGTTGTCATATTTTCACAAACGGCAATAAAGCTTAATTTCATGGAGTTCCACACCTGACCCCAAGCCGGTCTAGAGTGACGTGAGATCTGTTCCATTTGTGTAAGGTGGGTTCTGTGAGCCCCTCTCACACCGTGGTGGCTGTCAAACCCCTGCAGGAGTAGTGAAGCTCTCCACATGTCATTTTTGTGTCCTCTGCTTTCCACACACTGAACTGTTTGTTGTGTTGCCAGTTTTAAAAAGGTTATTCTTTTACTCTGCATTTGATAATTGTGCCAGAAAAATGCTCTCTATGCCACACCGGATGTGCCTGTCTGATCTGCTTCTCCAATGAGATTCTGGATGGACTTTAACTTGAGGATTCATTTACAACCCCATTTCCAAAAATGGTGCAGCACTGTGAAAAATGCAAATAAAAACAAAGAACAGTGATTGGCCAATTCTATTTTACTCACGCTTAACTGGGTACAGTACAAAGACATGATATGTGAGTTTGAACCAATACCTCTCATTTATTTTTGTAAACATACACTCATTCTAAATATGATTCCCCCAACATATTCCAAAAAGACATCTATGTTATCTATGTTACATTATTTTAATAACATTCAATAATCGTCTGGGAAGTGAAGGGCAACCACTTGTTCTTTTTTCCTCATTCCTGGTTGATGCAGGGACTTCAGCTGCTCAACAGAGCTGAGTTTCTACTGCCATGTCTGTGCTTGACGACGTGGCACATGTTCTGGACGGGAACAGCTAGTCTAGGCTAGTCTAGCATCCGCATACTGCAACTGTGACGCTTTGCTGCTGTGGTACGTGCAGAATGTGGCTGGGTGGTATCTTATTGACCTCTGTAGACCTTTATATAACAGCATATGTTGCTCCAGAACATGTATGTACTCTTGAGGGTTTATGGTGACTTCACAGATGCGCAGCTTTCCCATGATGGGGGCAATGAGACACCCCCATACTGTGACAAAGGCTGGCTTTTGAACAATCGGGACGATGCTTTTCATCTTCGGCCCAGAGGACACAACATCCTTTTTCCGCAAAGCCCAGCGGAAAGGTGGACCAGTCAGACCCCAGCACACGTGACATTTCCTCCTTGTATTCATCTCGGTAGTGTTTCTGCATGCTGCTGATTAATGGCTCCTGCTATGAGCAAGAGACTCTTAGCTTGCATTTGTGGACGCTGAGGCGAACTGTGTTTACTGACAACAATTTGTTCAAGTTCAGCCCTCTGTATCTGCAGACTCCGCATCCGCAGACTCAAAAAACCAAAGATCGAATATATATATATATATATATATATATTCTGAAAAGCGAAATTTGAATTTGCCATCCACCAAGCACTATGTTGACTCCACACAAATAAAGTGATGTTTAGTTTTGGGTGTTGGTGGTAAGTGTTAACACAATGTATGTATGTATGTGTGTGTGAGAGAGAGAGGGAGAGAGAGAGGGAGAGAGAGAGTGAAAGTGTGTATGTGAGAGAGAGAGAGTATGTGTGTGTGTGTGGGTGAGAGAGAGAGAGATTTCTCTATTTCAAATTCTCTATTTAACATTTTCTATATGTATTAATCTGGGTGCACCTGCACTGAACATGCACAGACATTTGTTTTTTGTCATTATTCCATAAACAATATAGTATAACAACTACTTACACAGCATTTACATTATATTAGATGTTATAAGCAATGTAGAGATGACTTAAAGTCCATGGGAGGATGTGCGTAGGTTATATGCAAATACGGTGCCATTTTATATAAGGGACTTGAGCATCCACGGTATGCATGGGCCTCGACTCATGCTTGGTTATAAACCACCGGGCCTACCGCCGACGTTCCTTTCATATCCAGACACGATGGCATCTTTGATTACTTGTTCACCTGTTTACCTGTGGAATGCCCCAAATGTTTTTTAACATTCCAGCTTAAATACACACCGGCCCCAACTTTTTTGGAACATGCTGCAGCTAGCACATTTGGAATGAGTGTTTATTTACAATATAAATTAAGTATACTGCCACCTAGTGCTGCCGCTTAAATATTGGGGGGATTTGTCTCAGGGGTATCAGGTGTAGGTTTTCTGGTGTAGATTTCTATTCATATGTTTTTGTGAAGTGGAAGTAAATCCATCAGTGATCAAATCGTTTAAACAGAGTAACATGAACAAATCGACTTATCCTGTTCACATGCTCAAGCATCTTGTGCAATCACCCTTTGACTTTTCACATTCACAAGGTTAAGTGTCATCTGCATTCACCAGGGAGCTTCAGTTTTGGAATGATTTGTCTCAAAATTTGACCAGTTGCAGTTTGTCCACCATAAAATGCCTCTGATAAGTTTGAGAAAACTCAAAAAGTATTTGATGAAACCTTTTTCTTTTTGCAGACACCCTGTATGGGTGACAGCACATGTGAATGTATTTAGCAAAAGGTATTTTAGCTTGTATTACTACTTCACAGAGACAGTATATGGATGAAGATTTATACCTGATCTGATTTTATTTTGAGACCAACTGCCCAGTAGTGTTGTGTGTCAGCAAATGAAGGATGGGGAGACTATAGAAGACACCTGGTGAACACAATAACTCTATAAGCACCAAACGGATCTCACAGCTTAACAAGAAAGTGTCTCTGGTGGCAGTCCAGTTGCAAAACCCTGTTCAGAGAATAATATAAATGAGAAGATAAAGTGTCATTTTATTTATAACGCTATGTTGTCATTTTGCATAAGCAATTCTGTAAACTCTGTGTATCCTGGACATTTTTTTATGTAAGACTGGAATTACTCTAGTCAGTTTTACGTAAGTGGAGAATTTCCTGTATATATATTTGTTTAATGAAATGGTTCAAAAAGACTCTGTAAACATGTTTTTATTTTGGCATTTCCCCACACGACACATGAACTAAGAAACAGATTGGAGACTTCGGCTTGAGTGTCCTCTTGAGGGCTCTTAATTGAGAAGGGAGGAAGTTGTTATGTTTCTTAGCTGATGCTTTTATCCATGGCAATTTTGATATATTCAGCTCCACTATGAGTTACAGAAGGTCAAGTAGTTTACTACAGGGTACAGCAGCAAAACTCTTCCTATAGTCACAAGTTGGAATAATCATTGACTAAAAGAGCCGATTTGGACTATTGATGCAAATGGTATCCTTTACAAATGCATAGCATAGATCCAGAGGTGGATAGTTCAGATCCAGAAAGGTAAAATCCAGACCAATGTTTCGTTTCAACCAGCCAGTTGATTATAAAGAGTCACAATCACATAGTTCTCAGCTGGTTGGTTGAAACAAAATCTTGGTCAGAATTTTGTCTGAACCGGAATGATTCACCTCTGCATAGATCAGAAGTGAAAATTATACATCCTCCAGAATCTTCTATTCTTGGACCCAGGCTAGGGTTGTCTTGGACACCACAGTCTCACACGTCTTTCACTCAATGAACGTAGCCCTTGCTTAACAAGTCAAATATTAATGTAAATTAACTCCGTTGCAACATGTCGATAAGCACATAATTCACTCTCTGTGTCGTTCTGAGTGCCTTTGTATCTCCTAGTTTAGAATGTGAATTGTCAAAACCCATTTTTAACCCCATATATCAGTCTGCAGTTCATTCAGTTTTTGTTTTTTTTTAATCTAAACAAAGTACAAAACAGAGCTTGTTCATAACTTTGCATTATAGGAGAGAAGCCATCAATTATTCCGGCCAACAGACGCGGTTGTCTAAGCGAGTTACAGTTTTACTCATTTCACCGCAGCCTTGCCATTTATACAGCTGCTTACGCGCTAAAAACAGCCCTCATGGAGGGAACGACAGGGATCCTTGTGTTTGGGTATTAACATGCAGGCTTTGGAGAGAAAGTGAGCCAGGGAGTTATATGTATTGACAAAGAAGCCACTGATGCTTCGTGAGATTTTCACACTGCTCATGCAGAAGCTGCATGGGAGGAAACTCCCCTCCCAAATGACATCTGTCTTTATTTTGTCCTCACGCCTATAAATCCACCTACCCATAATGCACCTCTTCCAGTAGCTTCACATAAGTGACTGCGCTCCCGCTTTAATTCTCATTATATTTAACACCTCTAAATACCTTTCCATGTGAAAGAGATTGAATCTTGAGGCCCCCAGGCACACCTTCGGATATGTTCTGCCACGTGTCGGCTGAAACCGACAAACTTCCCGTTCTTCTCTGTGAAAAATCTTTATTACTCCGCAGTGATGAACTGCAAGTTCCACACTGGACCTAATTGGAACAGTTCTTGGGGGTTAAGATTCTAGCCGTGCCACTAAGGACGGTCTGCAAAGTACCACTTTATTGCCTGTAATTGCTATTCTTGGAGCGATAGGCTAGGACACACATGGCTATCCTTTAAATACTTGACAGAAGTCTGAGGGCCCGTTACCACTCCTTTGATCTGCTTCCTGCATTTTCCATCATTAAAAATAATCAGAGGTAATTATTTAAACCTAATGGCAGCTATGCTTTTTGAAGCATTACGGATGCAATTAAACTGTGACACCTGGGCAACCAGGTGTCTCACATTTTAGTTAATGACTGGGCATCCTCCTAAGGCACGGCGGAGTTTGCCAATAGCAGGAAAAGTTTTTGTTTGTTGAATAATTCAGTGGCAATCAGCTGCAACATATATATACAGGCAGTTCCTTACAGACAACTTGTATTCACAAACGAACTGCCATAAAGTCCGTTACATAAAGACATTTCAGTGAGATGCAGTGATTCATAATAATTCACACACACGCTACTTTGTGAAGCCCGTGAAAACATTGCGCAGCTTCAGCAGTACTTTGGCTGAAGGTACAGTACAGAATGATATGTAGTTACTTATATTATTACTGTTTTATTATTATTATTATTATTATTGTCATTATTATTATTATTATTATGTACAGTATTATTAATTTTCTGACACCTACAAATTCAACTTAAAGACAGACTTAAGGAACCTGGGGACTGCCTGTACTGTATAGATTCCATATAACATAAGAAATTTACAAACGAGAGGAGGCCATTCTGCCCATCAAACTCGTTTGGGGAGAACTTAACTAATAGCTCAGAGTTGTTAAAATCTTACTTAGCTCCGATTTAAAGGAACCCAGGGTTTTAGCTTCCGCTACACTAGCAGGAAGACTATTCCATACTCTAACTACATGCTGTGTAAAGAAGTGCTTCCTCAAATTTCTTTTAAAATATGTTTAGTTTGTGTTGTCCTATTTGCTGTACTAGCTGGAAACAAGTTGGGTGTTCATCTTTTAAACACTTTCGGACACTCCCTCATCTAGACGGTGTGGTTATGCCCAGCAGCGAGCTCTCAGAGGCGCGAGGGTACAGGGCAGGAAGCAGCTGACAAGATGGCACCTCTCAGGTATCCCCCTTATTGCAGCGTTTAGTGTTTGCGATCGGGGGCTAATCGGTCGCTCCGATCTCACATGTCTTTGTGTGTCCCGTTCTTAGTTTTGTCAAATTTCGGATTCCGGTCAGGGGACTGAAAGGACGTGCGTGTTCAGGTGCCCTGCTCTGCATCCCTCCCGTGTCTGCAGTTAGTGAGTCAGGTGTTCTGTGTGCAAAAGGCTAAACACCAACTGTACGCTTTCCTCACTGAACTGCAGGCCTTTTCCAGCACCTTCTTTAAAGCTCCTTTTATCTGGCTGCCAATCGACTCGGGCCCCGTCCCCGTTTCGAGTGTTAAACCTGCAGCCGGTGCTGGTGTTTGGCGTCTGCTCCTGTGCCGGGGGTATATATCAGCTGCATAACGTTAGCCGGCCAGGCAGAACAAAGCTCGGCTCAGTCACCGCGAAAGTAGCGAGAGGCGCTATGTGACCCTCATACTCAATTACAAGCCGCCGCAGCTGTGCCACTTTGATAAGTGGTAAGCCTGACAGTAAGGCCTACATTCCTCTCCCCGTTCTTCTGCCGGGCAACTGTCTAAAAGGGGATTAAATTTCCAGGCAAATTGTTTACCTGCGACTGGCTCTCCCTCAGAAGTACACGACGGGGACCGCTGAAGGCATCTGACAGGACTCGCAATGACGAAAAGACTCGCTCATGCCGAGAGTCACTGGGAAACGGCCACGATCCACGGGGCCAGCGTGGGGTTTTGGCTGCTGGGAGGGGCAAACGGGTGAAGCAGTGACTAAGAAAGTAGACTGGAAACTCGACCGAGTGGTCCTGTTGGGGGGAGGAGTGGTACACCTGCTGGGGTGCCACAGAGGAACAATCCCGATCTGTGTTGGTAAATATCAAGTGGGTACAACTGTAACGAGCTCTGGGTAAAGGCGACCGCTGAGCTAATAAATACCCAAACGTAATTTCATTACCGTGCGAGTTTGCAAGCAAGTGCCTCTAGGTGCCACCGCCTCCCTCTGCCCAAATCCCGCCGTGCGGCTCCCCTAAGCACGTGCGATTACCGCTCAATGAAACATAGATCGGCGCGGGTCACCACACTGGTTACCGGGTGAGAGGTCAGTGGTGCCGTAATTCCCATTTCCCCATTTGCTAAATTTACGTCAAGAAGCCTTTGCTGACAGGATCCACTCTGCTCCACTGACTCTACAGTTTTCCATTTGAAAGCAGCGACGGTTTTTCCGTTGTGACATTAACGCAATTAAAGCAATAGAACTCGGTTGCTGTAAGAGTATCCCTCTTTGTGTTTTTATTTAATAGCTATCAACTACTTTCCTGCCGCATTACAGATAAATTGAAGCTAACTAGGATTTAAATTTAACTAGGATTTAAACTACTTTCACCTGCCTCAAGCATCCTTCCTTAGCTGTATGGACTGTCACGCAACCCTGTACTGCTCCAGAACAATGGTAAGGAAAATACGTAGAATCAGAACAGTAATAATAGCAGCATGGTAACTCGGTAGGTATCACTATGGCCTCACACCTCAAGTGTTGCTGGTTGGACTCCCATCTGACCTCAGCCCTGTATGTGTGGAGTGTGTGTGTAGAGGTCTCACTTAAGTGTATATTTTCAGACTGCAGGAAGGAAGGCAAGAAACACAGCAACTCTGTGCACACAGAGTGGGGGTGATATTCGAATCCCAAATCTTGGCTGTGTTCATTGCCCAAAGCTTTTGTTGATGCAGATGTTTATGCTGTTATTGATAAAATGTGCATTTTCTCTAGCTGAGAAATGTGTACACACAGCACAGCAGCTAAGCATGGAAGCTCTCCATCCTTCTGTTAGAAGACCATAAACCATAGCGTGGAGCTTCAGGCTGGACATCTGCGATGGGACTGAGAGACAGAGGACTGTCTGCTAAGGCATTTCCATGGGCGTAAAGTCAAGCTCTCTGGCTTGCTGTCTGAAAGCCCTGAGCCAGAGATATCAAACAGTAGCAATAAAACCAGTAGCTGCTTATGCAGAGTAATAGTTGCTTTTCTTTCAGTATTTGCAAATTTCCCACTGATGTGTGACCTTGTACTTTCTAGTTTGGGGCTTTGGGAGTTTAGGCGTGTTGCAGATGTGAAGGAGCTGGTGTTTTCAGTGGAAAAGTCGGGTTCAAGCACAGTTGCCTTCTAGCAGAATTGCCATGGTATCCTGATTTAAAAAACTAAGAAGGTAATATTCAGCTTTTTGTGTTCTGTGCATGTCTATAAATCAAATTGTGATATATACTGCAAAGGAAGGACATGTATATCACCAAGGGGCAAGCAATGACATAACATGGACTTTTTTGGGAGACAGGTTGTTACTACTATAGCCACCCTTTGGCTCCCGGCTTTTGACGGCACTGATCAGCCATGCCGGTTATTTTTCTCTTTCCCGCGGAGTAGGCAGGCTCCTTTCCGGCGCCAGGCTGCGCTGCCCAGATAGGCGCATTAGTGTCGTGCTCGCCGGCTAATGGTGTTTATCATTAGCGACAGAGCCCGGGCCCGAGAGCCGCTGGAGCTCACGGGCCGCACGTCTGCCAAGCCCCGCTGATGAGCTCGCTAATTTACATTCCGCTGTAATGATTTGCCATTCCAGCTAACGTAATTTGCGGATTAGCACGCAGGAGCGCCGCGTCTCCTGCATTATCTCCCCTTAAAACCACTCTCCTTCGATTGCTGGACCGCCCGTGCCCTGTCAGCGCCGTCCACGATAACAAACTGTCTGATATTTGCTTTCACATCCATATTTAGTACGCCGTTTATTTATATCTATATGCCAGCGGTCCCGGTAATCATCCGGATAGTGCGGCGGGTCCGTTTCTGTTTTAGAAATCCTAAAGTGTTAGACCATATTACGACTGCTTTAGCATAAAAATAAAATACAAATAACTCGGTGCCTAATGATCGTATCGGCAGTTCAGTAGAGACGCAGAACCACTTATAGAGATGCAGCCTCAGTTACCGAAGTGCAGATATTAACTGTGTAACAAGTCCTGCAGGCGGCTTTTAAGACAACGTCACGTAGATGCACCCAGTGCTACTTAATCTTGGCAAGCTGTCCTGACAGTGATTTTTCCAGAGCAATACATACACGTGTGTTTGTGTGGATTATGCTTATTTTACATTGTGGGGACCAAATGATCCCTGCAATGTAATAAAAACCTGTGATCTTGACGTTGACCAGATCAGTGAATGCAATCAAAAAATAAAAACCAAAAGTCTCGTATTTTGTTTAGTTATTAGTTATGGTTAGGGTTAGGGCTGGGTAGGGGTTAAGGTCGTCATGTTGGATTAGAGTTTTCCCCATAGAAATGAATGGAGAGTCCCCACCATGATAATTATAAACTTGCGAGTGTGTGTGTGTGTGTGTGTGTGCGTGTAAAACATTTTTAGTTTCTAGGATTGTGCCCTGTTATTTTGACTTGTTGCATTGTAATGAAATTTTGTTTTATTTTAAAGATCTAATTTGACAAACACATCAGTTTCTTTTGGAATATGAATAACCCAGTCTTGCTTTCTGTGTTGAATTCCGGGAGCGAGGTATATTATTTATTTTATACATGTAATATATTTCGTGAAAATTGCACGGTCAGCATTTTTGATAACCGCTGGGCTCATTTTTGATAAGCTGCCAGGTTTTTAACACAGATAAGATATCCGCAGGTCCAGAATGAGCAGTGTGTTCCTTTGCTTATTATTCCTATTGGTTACCTAGATTTATTCAATATGTAATTTAAATGCATTGTATTACCAGTCATATACATATATTCAAAAAAAGTAGATTCCTAAATATGCTTGTATTAACTTAAAAATGCTCCCTAAATCAGTATAAAGCCACAACCTTAAAACTTTCATTCATTG
Source organism: Mormyrus proboscirostris (assembly GCA_026779585.1). Lineage (NCBI taxonomy): Eukaryota > Metazoa > Chordata > Actinopteri > Osteoglossiformes > Mormyridae > Mormyrus > Mormyrus proboscirostris. Next base: position 13,852,728 of record JAODKF010000042.1, on the reverse strand, counting down.
CAAGTAGGAGAAATGCGTTTTTTGTCATTTTTTCTCATTTCCCTGACAAATTCATATAATCCCTCTGCCCTACAGCGCACACAAAATATTAAACAATTGGGGAAAAAAGGTACAACAAAATTTGCATCCAGAATGGCCAGATTTTCTACTTTGTACAGTCGTACCTTTTGAAAAACAAAGCAAATTCCCCATATCTGTATCTCCTGGTGATAGAGATTAGCATTGGTTAAAATAAATAAATAAATCTTTGAAATGGCCCAGTTTTTAAATTTTGCATTACATTTGTCAGTGTGTGACAAAAATGCCAAATGCAAGGTATAATTTTTAAATTGTCCCTCAGTCTATTGATAAATTGTCTTTGTTGAATATTGAAGTCATCTGACTGAAGAAACTGATTGAAGAAGCCAATCATTTTAATTTCCATAGGTCATTGTGATGTCATAATCACAATTACAAGTCTGTAAAGTAAATGTAACAAAAGTAATACCTTTCTTTGGTACCAATAAACAACATTGATGCCATCTCCTTAATATACCGTCAGGTGTCATATTATGTAATTCTGTCAGTTCTTTTAGTTTAATAATTACCGTTGTGGGAGGCATTGGCCAGGGCAGCTGTCTGTCGATGGCATTGTTTTTAATTAATCATTTGATTGCTAATAAAATATCTTTAAAATATAAGAAACTAATGAAGCATACACAGTTCTGAAACAGTCACACATATGTTACGTTAATTAGTTATGTGGAGTGGAGTTAATGATATCAGAACTCAGTTTAGGTAGTGTCTGTCGAACAGCTAATAAAGGAGACTGTGGTTATGAATCTCCCCACAGTTGCAGTTGCAAGGATGCAATATATATATATATACATACATACACTGTGTGTGTGTGTGTGTGTGTGTGTGTGTGTGTGTGTGTGCGGTGTTCTGAAGTTGAAATTTTGAGCATCTCAATAACTATGAAGTTTTTGAGCTTTCTGCAGACATACTGTACATACAGTGTGTATGCCTCTATTGTACTGTATATGTGAATATATACAAAGTATATCTTCACAATTGAGCAGAAAATGATATTCAGTGTGCTTTATGAAAAAGGATTATTTGCCTGTTCCTTCGAGATTTCTATGCCTCCACTACAGTTTTGGTGATTACTGGGTTTGCATATGCTCTGTGTGACCTTAGGAACTGGGAGCACTGGGCCATAACTGGTATTTAGCCTGAGCAGCAAGCTTTGCTTGGGGCTGAGTTTCGTCACACTTTGAACACAAGGTCCGCAGCTTGGCCCGTTTCTGTGTTTGCGGGGCTGCTTCTGTCTGCTGGAGTTTTCTTTCCGGATCTGTCTCATTTGAGTGTGTCGTCTAATTTGATGGCAGATGCTGTTTTGTGGTTTTGGTTAGTTGGAGTCAAATTTAAGTAGTTAAAGTATTGTATTCCTGTTTCCCAGAGCCAACAGCCAATCAGCAGCCCCAATTCCTGTACGTCACCTGAGCTCTGTGTTCTGTTCAAAAGACTCCACTGGGTAGAAAACGCACCATTGTGTGTAAGACTGTCCAGTTTAGGGGTATTTTATGTTTGTTCTTAGGCACTTGAGGAAGGCAGGGAAACAGCTTTTTAGCCAGCTGCCTGAGTGCCATGTGTAATCCATAATAACATCTGAACCCTACAGTGACCAGTTAATCCATGTCAGCGGGGGCGCTATGAGCTGGGACAAGGTTTGTAAACTACCATTTCAATTAAAAGTAGCAGGATTTCACTTAAGCACTGAGCTCTCGCCATGTACTGATTGGTCAGTCTCCTATAATGATGCATCTGTCGCTAATGTTAATGTGAAACAACTGGACGAGTCTTTCAATCAAGGAAACACAACAGTCAAAGCAGAAGAAGAACTGAAATATTACGCCAAGCACAGGAGTTTTAAAGTCCATCCATCCATCCATCCATCCATCCATCCATCCATCCATTATCTTCCACCTGATTCGAGGTTGGGTCGCGGGGGCAGAAGTCTCAGCAGGGAGACCCAGACTTCCCCCTCCCCAGCCACTTCATCCAGCTCCTCCGGGGGAATCCCGAGGGGTTCCCAGGCCAGCCGAGAGACATAGTCCCTCCAGCATGTCCTAAGTCTTCCCCGGGGCCTCCTCCCAGTGGGATATGCCCGGAACACCTCACCAGGGAGACGTCCAGGAGGCATTCTAAGAAGATGCCCGAGCCACCTCATCTCAATGCGGAGGATCAGCAGATCTACTCGGAGTCTCTCCTGAACGACCAAGCTCCTCACCCTATCTCTAAGGGAGAGCCCAGCCACCCTGCAGAGGAAACTCATTTCAGCCGCTTGCACTCTCGATCTCGTTCTTTCGGTCACTACCCACAGCTCATGACCATAGGTGAGGGCAAGAACGTAGATCGACTGGTAAATTGAGAGCTTTGCCTCATAGCTCAGCTTTTTCTTCACCATGAAGAAATCACTGTTGACGCGCACTGATCAGCCTGTCGATATCCCGTTCCATCGTTCCCTCACTTGTGAACATGACCCCGAGATACGTAAAATCCTCCACTCTGGGTAGGACCCCAACCCGGAGAAAGCATTCTACCCATTTCCGGCTGAGGACCATGGTCTCGGATTTGGAGGTACTGATTCTCATCCCAACCGCTTCACACTCAGCTGCGAACTGTCCCAATGAGAGCCAAAGGTCACGGTCCAATGAAGCCAACAGAACCACATCATCTGCAAAAGCAGAGACCTAATCCTGAGGTCACCAAACCGGACACCCCCAATACCCTGGCTGCGCCTAGAAATTCTGTCCATAAAGGTTATGAACAGAATCGGTGACAAAGGGCAGCCTTGACGGAGTCCAACCCTCACCGGAAACGAGACCGACTTATTGCCGCCCATGCGGACCAAGCTCTGGCACCGGTCATACAGGGAAGTCTGGCACCCCATACTCCATACTGCCTTCTCCAAGTCCACAAAATACATATAGACTGGTTGGCAAACTCCCATGAACCATCTAAAACCCTGCGGAGAGTATAGAGCTGGTCCACTGTTCCACGGCCAGGGCGAAAACCACACTGCTCCTCCTGAATCCAAGGTTCGACAATCTGGCGGACCCTCCTCTCCAGAATCCCTGAATAGACCTTAACAGGGAGGCTGGGGAGTGTGATCCCCCTATAGTTGGAGTACACCCTCTGGTCCCCCTTCTTAAAGAGGGGGACCACCACCCCAGTCAGCCAGTCCAGAGGCACTGCCCCCGATGTCCACTCAATGCTGCAGATGCGTGTCAACCAAGACAGCCCCGCAACATCCAGAGCCTTAAGGAACTCTGGGTGGATCTCATCCACTCCAGGGGCCTGGCCACTGAGGAGCTTTTTAACCACCTCAGCGACCTTCACCTTAGAGATAGGGGAGTCTACACCCAAGTCCCCAGACTCCTCATTGGAAGGTCAGCAGCACCCCATCCCCACCATAAACAGTGTTGATGTTGCACTGCTTTCCCACCCTGAGCCACCGGATGGTGGACCACTGTCTCCTCAAAGCCATACACAAGTCGTTTTCCATAGCCTCTCCAAACTCCTCCTATACCCGAGTTTTTGTCTCCAGCTGGACTCCTTCAGCATGAAGGCATCCCTCACCACCAGGTCCACCAATGAGTTCAGGGATTGCCGCCGCAACAGGCACTGACCACCTTACTGCCAGATCTCTGGTCAGCCGCCTCCACAATGGAGGCACGGAACATGGCCCATTCTGACTCAATGTCCCCCGCCTCCCCCAGGACATGGGAGAAGCTCTGCCATTGGTAGGAATTGAAGCTCCTCCTGACAGGGGATTCCACCAGATGTTCGCAGCAGACCCTCACTATATTCTTGAGTCTGCCAGGCCTGGCTGGCTTCATCCCCCATCAGTGGAGCCAAGCCACCACCAGGTAGTGATCAGTTGACAGCTCCACCCCTCTCTTCACCCGAGTGTCCAAGACATGCGGCCGCAAGACCGATGACATGACTTCAAATTCGATAATCAAACTGCGGCCTAGGGTGTCCTGGTGCTAAGTGCACATATGGACACCCTTATGCCTGAACATAGTGTTCATTATGGACAATCTGTGATGAGCACAGAAGTCCAATAACAAAACACCAGTCGAGTTCAAATCAGAGGGGGCGTTCCTCCCAATAACGCCGCTCCAGGTCTCACTGTCTTTGCCCACGTGAGCATTGAAGTCCACCAGCAGAACAAGAGACACCCCTTCCAAGGACTTCAAAAAGGGTGGGTATTCTGTACTGCCGCTTAGCGCATAAGCGCAAACAACAGTCAGGACCCTTCCCCCCACCCAAAAGCGAAGGGAGGCTACCCTCTCGTCCACTGCAGTAAACCCCAATGTACAGGCACCCAGCAGGGGGGCAATAAGTATGCCCAGCCCTGCTTGGTGCCCTGCAAGCAACTCCAGAGTAGAAGAGGGTCCAACCCCTCTCAAGGAGACTGGTTCCAAAGCCCAAGTCGTGCGTCGAGGTGAGCCTGATTATATCGAGTCGGAACTTCACAACCTTGTGCATCAGCTCAAGCTCCTTCCCCATCGTAGAGGTGACATTCCATGTCCCTAGAGCTAGCTTCTGCAGCTGAGGACCGCCAAGGTCCCCGCCTTTGGCCACTGCCTAACTCACATCGCACCCGAAACCTATGGCCCCTCCTACAGGTGGTGAGCCCATTGGAGGGGGGACCCACGTTCCTTCTTCGGGCTATGACCGACCAGGCCCCATGGGTGCAGGCCTGGCCACCAGGCACTCACCATCAAGCCCCACCCCCAGGGAGTACTTAGTAAAACCTGAAGTAGCTCATAATGTCCCCCCTGACATGAATTAACTGGTCACCCTACTCAACCATACAGACCAGACGTACAGATTTAGATACAGTTTATTGGTCTGGAGGGTTTGCCTGAAATCTGTGTCCTATCCATTGTGTCGAATGGACACATGGGATTTAAGGGTATCTGTTTTGTTAAGGTTCTTCAGCACAGCTACCAGCCAGACTGTGAAGTGTTTCTGAGGTGTCCTCCTCTAACCCGTTGTATCACACATGTCTCTGATATGCTTTTCCTGACTTTTTCCAAAGGTTACTGTTCACGCCTTGAGCAAAACTGTTCACTGCGAAAAAAAAAAGAAGGTATCTGGTGCAACAGAGCTGTATGAAAAGGGTCAGAAAATCTCTGTGTCTGTGTGTCTGTATGTGCGCTGGCATTAATGCACCAGTCACAGAAATGCCAGAGTAAAACGAATCCTCGATGCTCAGCAAGAAATGATTATGTCCCAATGTATATTTGTTCAACTGTAAAATCAATGACATGGTTCAGAGCGTCGCCTCCAATCAGGATGCCTTTCACTTGGAACCAGTTGGCTGACCCAAAGAAGCTTAGCCTACACAAAAGAATTGAGCAACAGCACCTTAGGGAGGTCCCTGTCAATGCCAGACTAAACACTTGGGCTTTTTGCATTTCCTGTATTTTTACATCTCTTCAGAATCCCGGGGTCTTTTCTGTCCCATTGTTAATGAACTCCAGTGCCTCCTCTTGAAGGGTACTGACTGTAGAGGACAGGGGTCACAGGTAAACAGTGGCATGTTTTTTTTTTCTCCAGTTTTACTGACAGGCCATTTTCATAATGGAACAAATTACTAGGAGATACCTGATGAATGGGGAAGTGTGATTGGCTCAGATTGGTTCATCTTACCATTACAGAGCCCTCAGAAGATTGTTCAAGAGTTAAATCATCATATTTTCCAGCAGTTCCAGGGACAAAATGAAATACAGTGAAGGTGACAATGTGGGGTTCATGAAGATTGATTTCCGTGAGAGTCGAGTGCCACATGGGATAGAGAATCGCACCCGGAGAGAAATGAATCATCTGACTTGCGCGTTAATCGACGACAATGAGCCCTCTTCCTAGATCTCCCCAGGCAGATTATTTTTGACATGCTGGTGAGTCAGACTGTCGCTTAGTGGTGACCCACAATGACCTTTGACACTTATGTTCTCAAGGATTTGACTCTTTTTACCAACCCTTGTGTCAATATAAAGTTTACTTATGACTTTTGATCCTTAGCCCAGGGTAATTATTGTTAACTAAAACTAAAACATAACATTTTCATAATATAGATATTAAAATACAAATTGTAAACCAAATTAATTATGTTTCCCAATCTAACTGAAGTAAAATAAAAAACAAACATCTGAACTGTTTAGCTAAGGTAATTAGTTATTTTTACTGTTAAAATCCCTGAACCACGTTTTTCACACTTTGAGAATGTTAGCACATGATCTCCGCTGTCTTGAATCCACATATGAAAGGACTCTGTCTTTCTCACATACTTGGGTGAATTTTTACTCAGTCTTGACTCAGATTTGAACACAAAAAATCTTGCCCGAGTTCATAGTATAGGTCTGGATTTCTTGAATTAGCTTCAGTGTTTTTTTTCGAACATTGTAAATAAATATACTCAAAATACCACAATATACCGCATTACCTAGGTTAGTCATTGAATGGACTTACTTAAATGGCAAGAAAATAGAGCTTTTAAATGTGACGGGGAGTTACTGTATTTGCACGTAATTTTTGATCTGACTTTTGTAAAATTATATTAGAAGTCTGCTCAATAATTGTCCCCAATCTCGCCCTCAAAGTGCCTAATGCTGGTGTGATTGATCTGCTGGGAGCGGAATCAAACAAACAATATTTTATATACAGGAGTCTTAACCTGCTGAGTCACACACCAGCTTCTGACTAAAAACATTACACTAAAATGTAGCTATACATTTATGGATCTAAATCAAGGTCAAAATTGTGCATTTGAAAAAAAATGAAATGATTGAACTTTAAAAAATACAACAATGTATTCAAATAAGTAAGTGTATGAAAGCTTTTTTCAGTTTAAATATCATTTTCATTCAATTCTGGATAAATGTATTATTTTACTCTTTTGCTTTCATATGTATATATTGACATTTTTGGTCATATTTTTTTTAGTTGCAGTTTTTGTGTGTAGGGGCATGACTGAGTGGGGCGTGGCATGAGCTTAGAGGGGCGTGGTATGAGCTTAGAGGGGCGTGGCATGAGCTGAGATTGGCATGGAATGAGCTGAGAGGGGCATGGCATGAGCTCAGAGGGGTGTGGTATGAGCTGAGAGGGGCGTGGAATAACACATCAAAACATAGACGTCGAGGATATCCTCCGTTGCCTTCAGTCTCTGTATCCGCCTGCAGTAGCCATCCACCGCGAAGCTGCTTAAGGTGGTGTCCATGTCACTTGGAGCCAGCACGCTGAAGAAATAATTATTATATTTCTTTTTTTTAAAAAAGTGCTCTGGATGTCCTAAATCCTAAATATTACAATGATGGGTTATTTTTTGTGACATTTTGTCACTTTTTTTTGTATCATCCCAAAGTATTTGTTTAAAAGGTAGCTAGCATCTCCTCTGTGTGCCGCGCCAGCAGGTGCTTCATGCGCAGGAGGCACCATGCTAAGCCCTTTCTCTGAGGGTTCCTACCGCAGCCAGACACTATTGCATTGCTTTATGCATATTCTTTGATTCTAGTCATGTTACAATGAAATTAACTTCAGGAAGCAGGAGGTGTGTTTCTGGTATCTTTGTGTTTGGCAAATCATTTAGGTCTTACGTGAAAATAGATATTTCTAATTTTTAAATATGTATCATTATTTAAGATAAATGTAAAAGTTGAGGTATTTGTGTGGTGTTCAAATTTATACATATTTATACATATTTAAAAATAAATAAATCCACAATCAAAACTAAAAATTTAACTAGATTTCAAATGAGAATATAAAATAAAAACGAAATAAACAAAACTATGATGACAGTGCCTTGGAGTGCGGAATATAGTTCAGAGTTCAGAAATGAGTTAGTTCTTTATTGTTATTTATAGCCATTCATCCATTCATTTCCCCCTCCCTCCAAGGGTCCCCTAGATGTAATGCCAGTCAATCATAGAATAAACACAGTCGCGGGGTGTGGCTTGAAGGTTTGTAGGTTGTACATGTCTGTGATCAGAATTTCGCTGAACATTTCTCTGTTGGACCCGTGAGCGAGGCCCTTAACCCCATTAGGGACCAGCTGATCCTGCTTTTTCAATTATATGTCACTTTGTGTAAAAGCATCGGCTAGTAAATAAATGTGAAACTTCCAGACCTCGATTCAACTAAGTGCTTGTCTTTGCATTGCAGGCGGATTCTGACAGGAATATAGCAATCAAACCCACAGCCCTCTGAGTAGAGTATCACAATGCTATTGTACCGCTGCACTGCCTGCCTATAGGATTATGGAAACTAAACTTCAGATATTGTACTGACCAAAAGATTTTTCCTCCGCTTTGTGTGCCAAAGATGGTTCAGAATTTTAGAGATGAAACTTACTGTTCCAAATTGATTCACCACGCACGGTTCCCCCTGCGAAATTAAACCCAAAACTTCAAATTCGGGCGTGATTACTTAACCTATGATACATTTAACGAGACCTAAGCAGCGAGGACGTCATGGGACACAATTAAGAACTGCTGAGATTCTGCTTTTGTGTGGCCTGGCCTAATTTCAAATTTATCCCATTTCCATTAACACAAACGTGGCAGCCAGCCACTACCTTTCCGTCTTCCGAAGTCAATTAACATAAACAATTGCAGAGAGCATCCTGCTCCCTAAACGTGGAAATGCCATACTGAAGCAATTAAGCTAATGGCACTTTTTTTTGTTTTGCCAATCTGCTGCTGCAGTCCGATGAGTTTCTCTACCTGTTTTACATGTAAATAAACAGTGTGCTTTTTTTTTTTTAGCAAGCCTCACATCTACCTTGCGTGACAGGACATTTAGATGGGGCGATAGAGACCCAAGGCCCAGATAGAGATGTTACGCAGTCCTTTAATTGAGGAGGTAGCTGGCAATGATGTTACAGAGACCTGGCACCAAGCGTGCGTTGTGGAAATGGGTCGTATTTTGCTCTACTGTGGTGTGCAACGGGTTACAGTAGCGCCGCCTTGTTTGTGAGGATCACTCCACTGAATATTCTCACGGAGAGAAGCTAAAGATCGCTAACTTTATCGTGACATTAAGATGTTAGCAGTTACTGCTAGCTAAGCTGCAGGACATTGTATTATAAGTACAGATAAATCCACAGTGCATTTGTGTTTTTCAGTGCGAGCATCGCTTCTGTAACCTTTAACCATTTTTGTGCTTATTTTAGGTATATGTTTAGATGTGGCTATAAGTCACCCCATCACGTTCTGTCAAACTAATGCCGATGTTCCCATTAAGTTATTCATATCTAATCAAGTCATTATTAAGCCTAAAGGGCTTGCTATTCATGTGTTAGCAGCACCACTGATATGACACATCTGAGCTTACAGGCAGTCAGAGCTAGCTAGCACCTGGCTTCATTAGTGTGGAAATAGTTAGAGTCGTGGGTGTGGGGGCGGGTGAGGGGTGCAGGGAGAGGGAGGCCACACACTCTGATGCNNNGGCAGGATGGTGGGACTGACGATAGTGCTGTTTGACGCTATTTTGTGGAACAAATGTCTACATTTTCATCATGGATACCCTTCGTCTTGATGGAACAATCCAGGCAAGCATTACGCCACCAGACCCCAAATTCAAAAATCTACTCTGACAAGCCAGTCTGACGTGATGAGGTCTGCCGCAGACTGGAGAGGACAGGTCTGCAGGGGCTGACGGAGCTGCTTCGCTCTTGTTCTTTGTCGTCGATGCTGGACTGCGAAGCGGCAAACGCGGCCTGCCCCCGCTTAGGCGCTATGTCTATGAGACGAGCCGTTTGGTTATGTGTAGCTGTTTTATCTGCTCTCTGGGAGTTAATTATCCCCCTGTGTTTTTCTTATCTGTTTTTTAGCAATTTCAGCCTCCGTGCCTTGCCGGGTTTCTCTAGTCACGACCGCTAATGCTTTTAAGTGCTGTTCACTTCTTTTTAGATGGGCACGTCGAATCCACATCTCCTACTGCCTTCGGTTATTTATTTCCAGCGGCATTGTATCTCATCGCACCACGTTTGATTTACTAACATCTTAGAAAACTATTACGACAGTAGTGAGTAATGACATTATGTGATAATGTTACCTTCAGTGTGGAGCGTACTACTTAGCTTGAGTTTGCTTTGTAAAATTACCCTGTTTTATACGGTTTTTGTTCTAATAAATTTATTGCCTATAAAATTAAAGCCAAAGATTTTTTTTCCCCTTCAACATATCTGTTTTGGGGGACTTGACTAGTGACAGTCATTTTAGGGGTTGGCCTGACGACTCACAGTGTCAGACTGTGTCTTCGCACCTCCAGGGTTGTGGCGTCCCTGGAATTCACGCCCTTCGCTCCATGTGCGTAGAACATTCTCCGTCTGTCTGAAAAGCTTCCCTCCCACAGTCTAAAAAGGCATAGATAGATGAATAAATGTGTCTAAATTGTGTTCAAATGTGTGGCCTGTGATTGACGGGCATTCCACCCAGCACGTCCCCTGTGTTTCCTAGGAGAGCCTCCAGACTCATTATGACAGCTACGGGAGAGTAAAGAACTCAGGTATGCTGCCTCATGTAAAAGGTACCACAGTGGAACCCAACGCATGGTAACTGTGCATCTGTAAGGTCAAAGCCGGGACTACATCAGCTTCTTAGCTCTCCGGCCGTGTGACGTTACTCAATCTTTGTTTTCCGGAGATTAGGATTTATACCACGACATTTTCATGGGTAAAAGATAAACACACAGGATGTTTCCACATTTGAGAAGATAAGTCCCCTTCAGCCCTGACTAGGATAAGCGGATGGATGGATGAAAGACGAGTCTTCCCCAAGCTGGACCTACCAAGTGTTGGGTAGAAAACTACGTCAGGGACTCCTGTCGACAATAGATAGAAAATGTGCCCCGAGAACTCGAAAATAAGTTTATACGGACCCGAAGAGCGATGTATGTGTGACGTTGGGGGTTCCCAAGTTAATTTGTCTCGGTCGGATCTCTGCATCGGTTTTTCATGCCTTTGATCCCGGCGCGGCCGTACCAGAGTGTCGAGTTAACCTCTGAAAGCCTCCATTTGCATGTGAAAATGAACGGCCTCGGAAGGTATCTGTGCTGAGAGGAGCCATCTGAAGGCTTCCGCGTGTGGTCACACAGTGATCGATTGCAAATCACATTTGAGGTAAGAAGTCATGAAATGAAGTGTCTGCAAGGCTAATGGAAAGGCAATCTTATTTGCCACAGGGAGAAATCTGCCCCCCACCCCCCTTCAAACTCCCACTTACAAAACCGGCCCGGTTTGCGAGCCTGAGAGTGGGGACGTCATTAAATCGAGGCCATACAAATTAAACAGAGGCTGAACAAAGGCGGAATGAGAGCTGGCTTCCAAAAGGCAGTTATGGTTTATTGAAAGGAAGTGTAAGGCCCACTTTTTAGATAAGCATTTAAAATCAAGGGCCATGATATTAACAAAACCTGCAAATGCAAAGCATCATGCCTCTATAAGCATTCAGTAACACATATCAACAAGCTCTAATCACTGCGTCTCTGTGACCTTCTTAACACCTACAGTCACCTAAATATAGGTGCTCATAAATGATGTAGACTATATGATGGTCTTAAAAAGGGCTCTACTGTATATGTGACTCTTCTCGGGCATCTTTGAGGATGATGACGTGGCATTCTGTTGATCTCCTGACCAGAGTCTAATTTGTACATATCAAGTTGTGAACAGAGACCTTCCATCAATCTTCCAGCTGTTCATCCTGATCATGGTTGTGGGGGCGCTAATACCTATCCCTCGCACTTCCGGACGCGAAGCTGGGCTACACCCTGGACTTGATGCCAAGCCATCAAGAGATTGACTGGCTGGATTTGTTGGCCCCCGGTGCTGCTTCAAGCTTTTGTGCGATGCGACGACATCGGCATCGATATCGATTACACTTCTGCCCCGGAGAGCGCGGCCGCATCGCAGCGATCTCACGCCCGGCCCTGCCCTTCCACCTGCCTGCTTGGCGGCCACGTCCGGGTCCCCCGCTCAATATTCCAGATGAACGGCACCTCGGCCCTCTTTTGAGGAGCCTATCGCGCGGCGCGGGCGCCAGCACGGAACACCTTCTGCCACCAAATGTGCACTAACCACATAACCCCCCTCCCCCCCCTCCTCCAAACATGTTCTGCTCCCTGGTCTTTGTGTCTGCCGCCATTCTCCCGCAGAGGTGCTCTCTGCTGGAAGCCCAGCCATTGTTATTATAATTCTGGCGCCACAGGAGGGCTAAGCAATGACTGTTGTATATTCTCTAATACTCATAGTAGCACATGGCATGTTGTGATGTCTTGTGGTGCAGTGCCTGTAATATATAATACAATATAATATGATATGATATATGTTATATATTTTGGAGTACCTGGCCTTCAGGGAGGCGGATGTGTGTTGGGTTTTTCTGTGGGGTTTTACCTGTTTGCACCCCTGTCGGCTGTGGCTCCGCGGGTTTTGGATGCTGTGTCTATGATCAGAAGGTTGTGGGTTGAAAACCCACAGTTGGCAGTGTGATGTCACTGGCCCTTAAATAGTAATGCTACGCTCCAGTGACTGGTTGACCTGCTTTCTCAGAAAACTAAAAGAATCTCCCTTTGGACAGAAGCATCTGTTAAATAAGTAAAATGTAAATACAGATTCCTCCTGTAGTGCGAAAAACATGCTGCTACGTGAACTGGTTTCTCCACGCTGCCCATGGTGTGTTTGCGTGTGTGTGTGTGCGTGTGTGTGTGTCCTGTAGTGAGTTGGCACCCTGCCTGGGGTGTCCCCTGCCTTGTGCTCTCTCCTTCCTGCGACAGGCTTCATGTCCACTGCTCTAGCCAGTACTGGATAAGCAGTTATGGAAGATGGGGGGGGGTGAATGGACAGAGATATAGGATGCCAAATGGCTTGTTATATCTCATGCAGGAAGTTACGATTCAGTTTGTCATACTCACTCTGTATAATTGATATTTCATACTTTGTTCTCTGCTCTGTGCTGCAGATTAATATTATCACACATTTCCATATTCATGATGCTCCTATCAAAGACAACTTGCAGTGTTTGTCTGCAAAAAGTACAAAGTCGATTCAAATGGAGAGTCTTTTTAAAATTTTTCTTTATGTTTTTGGTGAGCCACAGAGTGAGTGTCTCTCTTTGTTGTCACCCCGTTTAATAGCACTTTCTCCTTGATTCCGGCCAGACAGGGTAAGAACATTTCTATCAGATCCTTACAGCTCATTTAGTCAGCGAATATCATGGTCCAATTATGACCCTCGCCTGTTTTTTTTTTTCAAAAGCATTTGGTCAAGGTGCTGTCGTGCAAGGCAGTTGACAGGGCCATTTAATAATTCACCTGTTTTTCTTGTTAAATGAATGAATACATGAGCAGCACTTTGTGTATTCTCTTTAGACGCTCTTGTGTGCGTAACCTTTAGTTTCAGGGTCTTTTGGTCTTTTGGATAAAAAGGCCACAGCTCCGCAATCCATTCAAGCAATCCAGGGGTGTAGAATATACGATACGCAGGATAACATACAACTCCATGAAAAAAGCCAGAGAATTTTTGTATATTCGCTTAAAATGTGCAGTGATATGCCATATACCCACTTAGAATGCTCTGGATCTCTCTATTACTGAAAAAAATGTGCAAGGAATCAAGGATACGTATGTTTTTTTGTCAGAACTTTCACAAGCTACTTGTTTTCACAAACGCTGGATCTGGTGACAGCAAGTGCAGTTGCCGAATATGAAAAAAACAAACAAACAACTTTCATACTGTCCAATCAGAGAGTCCCCCCCCTCCATAACCCCCTCTCTCGTTCACCCCGAGCACCAACAAGCACATTTCAGAAACTAGAGTGCATACACATGCGAATGCAGCTGTGCAATTGGGATTTTCAATAAAAATGACGGGGTTGTGGGGTGTACCTGCGCATGGGGGCAGGGGGCAGGGGGGATGGCCACAGTATAGCAGACTACACCACTGAAACAATCTGCACGCTTGCTGACTCGCCGATTAATAAATGGCGATGTCTAAATGGGTAGCACGTTGTGACACTCTAGGAGGAAGAATGGCCATTTTGCATTTCACCATCATTTATTTATTTATTTATTTATGCACTTATATATTTATTTATTGAAAGTCACGATGGCGCGTAGGCGGCCAGCTTTCAGAGCAGGCTGCCGATGTTTACAGATGAAGATGAGTAATTGTGTTCAGTTTCCCCCCCCCGCGCTGCAGATCCCGCAGCGCGCCGTGTCAGCGGCGCTAATGTCGAAAACGGGCTGCCCGTGTTGGTCGTCATTAGAAGACTGTGGCAAAACAACGACGTTCAGATGTATATAGCAAAGGGACCCCACCAAAACAAGAATGTCAACCTGCAAAGGCTAGGCTTCTGCTTTGCAGCCCTTCTGTTACACACTTACTCAAGCGGTATGTTTGTATACCATATAAGGTGTTTGTCATTTTGCAGCATTGCTTGCATCTAAATAAAGTTTTTTTTTTAATTCCTCAACACTGCTTTACAGCACTGATTAGCTTAGCATAATCCAGCATCATCGGGCCTCCGCCGCTCTCTTTGGTTCTTGAGTATGACTTCCATGGTACTTGGTGCATTCAAACCCACTCCTGACTCTGGTTACTGTATTTGGTGAGACACAAAAAAGGACATGTCCAGGGATCAGAATATTAATGAGTTTTCACGTTCACCAACCAACCAATCAGCTAGCACTTCTCTCGTGAATATTAATACATTTTCATGTTCACTGGCCAATCAGGTAGCACTTCTCTCGTGAATATTAATACATTTTCATGTTCACTGGCCAATCAGGTAGCACTTATGAATATGAATGAGTTTTCCCTAACCAACCCGTAAGACATAAATTTTCATCCGGTGAAACTCAGATGTACGGTAATCCTACCCCTGACAGTGTGTCTCGTTCGCAGGATCTCCCAACATTTGTGCTACTTTCCTCAGGGATGTTTACTTCTAATAGTCCTAAAGCATCAGGTGAATTGGTGTTTCTGTGCTCATGATTGTGTGCCGTGCCCTTTCGACAGACTAGCATCCCATCCAGCCTGTTACCCTGCTCCCCTTGTGCCTCTCTGCCCCTGTGCTGCAGTGGTCTGGAAGATGGATGGATGTTCTTGTTGTTTTCCCATTTGCCGCAGCGCCGTCTCCCATGAATGTCTGATGTTTGTGGTGGATTTAAAAAAAAAAAAAACACACACACACACACACACACACACACACACCGGACCTGTACCTGAGGCCGGTGTAAGCAGTAGGAAACCCTTAACAGCTGCTGAACTGGAGACTTCACGGCACATCTGTCACTTTGGTTAAAAGTGCCCACTGAACGTGTTTAATATTTCAAAAGGTAGATTTCATGTCCGAGAGCCGTAGATTGAAAAGTGCCTTAGATTGCGGTCTTATTTGTTGTCTATCTGACGCTGCTGATAAAGCTTTTGTCATTGTTCATCCTCCTGTGACCTTTACGTCAGTGGCTATTGAGAATAGTAATTCGGCGCTCTTTGTTGTAAAACTCAAAGGCAACTTCGCGTGAAACCCCAGAGGTTATAAGAGAGTCGCCCTTCAACAATGTTAATTGTGTGTTGAATCATCAGGGTGTCTTTACCTTTGGTATTAATCACTTCCCTCCGAATTAAAATTGTGCTTTGAGAGATTAGAAACTTGGAGAGCTCATGGGAATGGGTTGTTTTAAAGAATGAATTAAATAGTGTGTGTGTTCTGTAGACCATTGTATATAATTACTTAAAGTATCATACTAATTACACAGTTTAAAGACAGGAATTTGCCTAGGATGGAGCACCATTTTCATATTAGACATCTAAATATCTCAAATTGTAAGCGAGATGATATTGGTAATGCTCTGCGGCATCAAGACTGGATGCCCTGCTGTGATTGGAGGGACCCCAGACTCTGTTTTGTGCAAGTGAATTCCAGAATGGAACGTCAGGTTTACTTCCAATAGTCTGAAACGCATCACCCAGGTCTTTTTCAGAATAGCTAAACAGAAATTTCATTTTTTGACTGGCCTGAAGTCCAGACCTAAATGCCAATGAGATACTATGGCAAGACCAGAGATGGGCAGTTCATGACCAGTGCAATTTATTTTGTATTAATTTTGTGTAACATTTTGCTTGGGGAATAAAATTATGCAAAGGCAACTGGACAGAAATGCTAGTGTATAGAAGCTGTTTAGGAAAAAAAAAATTTAAGCAAGTGAAAACAATTCAGAACTCCAGTCAAGATAGCAATGAACATGGAATCATCCAAATCTAAACGTATCTAGCTGATATCAGTATTGTGAAAACTGAATTGAAATGAGCTCAGCTCGCTCTCTTTGAAAGGAAAAACATCCGCTTCTGAACAAACCTCTTCTCTGATTTAGCTGGCCCAGGAAAAAATGTTTATAGCAAAAAAAAAACAAAAAAAAAACAAGTAATGTCTATTAAACAAAATATCGACTCATAAAAGGTAAACAACAAAAAAGACCAGGCTCATCTTCAAAAAGTTTTTTGAAAGAGCCATAACAGAAACACCTTGCTAATAACAGTATGCCATGGCTGTATCTGCTATATTTGAGGGCGACTATTTCTGCATTACAGACGGAATCCAGATGGTACTTTTGAATAAACAGGCCTGGGATGCTCTTGAAGGGGTTGACTGTTAAGTATGTTAGCTTCGAGTAGGACAAGGTGCCAATCAATGAGTTGTGGGATGTCTTTTTTTCTATTTTTGAAGGTGACTCAAAATTGTGCCCCACCCACACACTGACCCCCTTCCAGTAAGCATGGGATTAAGCGTTTTAACATGTTAGAATGCCCATCTCGCTCCTGTCAAAATATTGTTTTGCTCATTAAGTAAGGTCTCCCCAAGGCACTCGATCGATAAGCCCAGGTTCTCATCGTTTTCCTTTTCCATTTGGAGAAATTAGGGTTGGGGGTGGGTGATTTAGGCGGTTGGGGCCATATGACCACTGGCCCCATCTAAAAGCTGATTGGCTCC
>JAODKF010000042.1:13810549-13834658 GCA_026779585.1 Mormyrus proboscirostris | reverse complement strand
CCACAACTCCCTGAGTGAGAAAGGGGCGGCCCCCCCCCCCCCCAAAGTAGCCAGCTGCAATGCATCACTCCTTAAAACAGCCCCGACATCCTTAACACTGCAATTACTCCCCTGCAATGTGTAGTCAGTTTGCTTGATGATATTTACAACACCATAGACTTTGAGTAGTTAAATGTGTGCTGCCCAGCATTTACTTAATGTGATTACACTGTACCCTGATGCACGTCACCATCATTACATCTATACTGCTATGTATTTACTTAAGATAATTACAACTGCACCATTGCCTATTTTGCTAAAAAATATATATTTGTACCGTAGTGTATTTCATTTATACAGGGTTTAAAGCAAGAATCCCAAACAATGCAAATATTTCCTGCGAATAAAGGTTTTGAGAAAAAACTAATAATTCAAGTTACTATAACATCTGTAATGTATAATGTTATCTTACCAGCATTTTTATGGCACTTAGGCAGAGACCTGAAAACAATCACTGTGACACTGAAGCTCATTCTGGAATGGTGTTAAATGGTGTCCCTGTTTACACTGGAGGGTAAACACAGAGACCCCCCCCCACACACACACACACACACAGCCACACACACACAGACATACACCCACGCACAAACACACACACACACACAGACACAGACACACACACACACACACACACACACACAGCCACACATACAGACACACACATACAGACACACACAGCCACACAGACACACACACACACAGACACACACATACACAGCCACACACACACAGACATACACACATACACATACAGACACACACAGAGATATACAGACACACACACACACACATAGACATGAACGCACACAGACAGACACACTAACACAGAAAGACACAAAGATGTGGGGGGGGTCAAACACAAAAACAATTGGCTGTCGCAGGGTCTCGCTACTTCGACCTGGGGGGTACCGTGGTCTGGTCCTGTCACAATCGCTGCATTTACACCTAAATGAAACTTCCGCGCTGCAGCATCAAGACCCAAGTGGCACACTGACTGCAAGCCGTGGGGGTGGTGCGGAGGACACAGTCATTGTGAACTTGACCTAGTTAAAAACAAATGCAAAAAGCTTCACAAACAACGACCTGTGGCGGTGCCACACTGCCAGTGTCTGACGGATGTCGCCAGGCAGCGCGATGGCCCGTGCGTCTGTGATGCAGAGCCTGCCTGTGCCTGAATGACGTCGCCGGGCAGCGCGATGGCCCGCGCGTCTGTGATGCAGAGCTTGCCACAGCCTGACGGACGTCGCCGGGCAGCGAGATGGCCCGTGCGTCTGTGATGCAGAGCCTGCCTGTGCCTGACGGACGTCGCCGGGCAGCGCGATGGCCCGCGCGTCTGTGATGCAGAGCCTGCCACAGCCTGACGGACGTCGCCGGGCAGCGCGATGGCCCGCGCGTCTGTGATGCAGCGCCTGCCAGTGCCTGAAGGACGTCGCCGGGCAGCGCGATGGCCCGCGCGTCTGTGATGCACAGCCTGCACTTCCAGAACCGTCGGCAGCACATTCCTGCTCAGATAAACCCAGCATCTAATTCAAGGATGCAAACTGGGCTCAGGAAGCAGACGCTGGATTTCCTTATACTCTCACAGACAGTATGATGGGCTCTGTGTATAATCCCTCTTTTATAAACACCCCCCACCCTCTTCCTCTGCTTTGTTCCTTCTAAGACACGGACGTGAACAAAAGGCCAAGAATTTCTCCCGAGTGGAGCCATTATCCGGACCTGGCCCTGAGCGCCGCACGCCATAACGCGAAAGCCTGTTTCGGCCGGACAACTGCCAGCTGCAAACTCACTTAAGACTCTCAAAACGCGCAAGTGTCAAAAAAAAAGGTTCAGATTCGAGTTTCTTGGGGGGGGGGATTTACATGACAAAAAAAACGGCCCCATCTCATTAAAAAGTAGCGCAGCTGCAACCAGCACAGAGATCTGCAGAATACTGAGAGCATTCAAATTATCAAGTGGACCACACTTCAATGGATCTTTATAAAAACTGATCTCTTTTCTCCCTCACTGTGTCTGCAAGGCCCTTTCAAGCACACATGCATGCATGCACATGTGCACACAACACACACAGAGACACACACACATACACACAAAACTACTTAGGTGTCTCCTTAACAAGATACACCATTTTAATGCCCTAAAAGTCTCCCCTGTGCATTGAACTGCATGTACTATGCTGTGTTTTTTCAGCTTTTCCCTTGATCAGCTCACACTGGGAAGAGTTCCCCCCACTTGAGACTATTTCCCCGGCAGATGGAAATCTGCTGGTTCTGGGTCATTTAAACAAAGGCTGTCTGTCAAGGAAATGTACTTTGTGATGATTATGTTGGTTTTTTCCCTCCCTGTTACAGGCTACTGACGGAGCAGAGAATCCTCAAGTCGTGCTAAGGACCAGAGAGACCCGAGGACTGCACATGGAAGTTAAAATAAACTGAGGATACACCGTACACAACTCCAAATAAATACACAAGATTATAAAAACAAAAAACCCTGAATCTGAAAACATACATTTGGCCTTAAGTGTTACACGTTACACAAACACTAAGGCACAAGATTGTAAAACCAAAGGAGCGATAGAAGCAGTTATAAGAAAAGATGGGGACAAACACAAAAATGAGGCAGCTTTAAAGTTATAAGCTACTACTTTAGGGTAGAAGTAAAAAAGTTTTCATTAAAATGTTTCATCAGAAATACCCTGGTAGGGAGGGTGGTGAGTATCACTTAAGTACTCATACTGTTGCTGTGTCACAAACATCTTTAGTTTAATGCAGAGAATGAACAGAAATATTACCTGTGGGGTGATATCAAAAATAATAATTAAAAAAACACACACTTTTGCAAACAACTATTACACACATTACCGGAAACAGCCGTAATTTAACTCGGGTTATTGTCTTGAATTGTTCTAAATGGCAGCAGAGGATTCAGCAGGAAAGTGTTTCTGGTGGCTTTTGTTGAATGAATACAAACCAGTTGAAAACAACAAGCCTGTTAAGAGTACAATGACATGTTAACGGTATGATGAGGAGCCACTCATATGCCACAGCACCCCCTGAGGGGCGTGGCCGTGGGTGGGCATGGCCAATGAGGGGCGTGGTCTGCGTGGGCATGGCCAATGAGGGGCGTGGGCAGCGAGGGGGCGTGGTCTGTGTGGGCATGGCCAGGATTTACCTGAGTGGCCTTGTCCCGCATGCAGGGTGCACACTGGATGCTGCTGCCGTCCCGAGGCCAGTGCCCCGCCAGGTAAGAACCAGTGAGTGTATCCAGCGAGGAGGTGCGGCGGAGCCCACTGCCCACGGGGCAGGCCGGTGAAGGAGCCGCGGGAGACTGCTTGGCCCTCTCTGCAAGGGGTGGGGTGGTAAGAAAGAGACCATTGAGAAAAAGAGGGAGGTAAATGGCAGGAACTGGGATGGGGAAGAGCATTACACAGTGGAAAAAAAAGGCAAAGGAAATTAATAACAGAACAGAGAGTAAGTAAAAGCATGCATGGCAGCCAAACCAAGGTCGCTCATTTCCATATACTTAGCTGCACACAAAAAAATGCTAAATACTAACATTACATTGGCTTCCACTGGATCCAGCGTTGATGCCAACAATCCCGACGTCCAATAAACCGTTTCTTCCACAAATCACTGGAGCCCCAGATTAAACCCCCCCTAATCTCTGCCTGTAGTTCGGCAGTCAGACAAGCCTTTTAAATGAATCTAACCCTTATTAATGCACGGTCAGCGGCTGCACGGCCAGGCCCGTGTTTGTTCAGCCCGCACTGGTTTACCCACAGGTCCTACCACCCTCCCACCCTCCTCCATTTTGGCTCCCTCTGTCTCCGCCCTCCATTCTGTCTGTTCCCCTAAATTCTCCATGTCACCAGGGGACAAAAGACCCTGTTTCATTTTCCTTCCATACAAGGCACATGGTGCAATGCTTTTACACCTGGCCATTTTTTTAAATAAATGATTCTCCATTCTCAGTTAAAGCTGTCAGCAAATGAAATATATCAAAAGCAGGTCTTTCTTGGTGAGACTGAATACCCAAACTCCCATCTTTGCCTCTGTTTTCCTGTCTGACCCCATTCACATCTACATACCACCACAGCTCTCTTGTAAATGTTCCTGGACAGATTTTTAAAGACAGCTGCTAGAGGCTAACTAAACCAAACACTGACTTTACACAAAGCTGCCAAAATACCATCAAAACCCCTGTTTTCCATTAAAGTGATTTTGTGGTTTACGGTTGCATCCAACTTCTGATGTATTTTATGAACGAGACAGAATATAAAATGAAATAAAACTTCTAAGGCAGGTCTTCTTAAATTTCTGAGTTAAGTTTTCACGGTTTCCCAGACAGAGAGGATTAATGCAACCTCTTCTTCATGTCAAACTGCTTGTATTTGTTTGCCTCTAAGAAATCTTATGCCCCGAGTGACTCTGTGCCCTGCATTCTGCTCATGTGCACCAGCTTCAATGTATTATAGCATCTTATACTAAGGGCAACAGACGGACATGGGGCCCAATTTAAACGGCCCCCAGTCTGCCCCTCTGCCCTTAGCCCTTAAGTTGGGTGCTCAACTGAAAGAATCCGCAGCAGGTGGAGTAGTGATTAAGGACATGAATTCACAAATCAAAGCTCCTGGTTTAAATCATAAGAGGGTCCCATAACAAGGCAAGGCACTAAACTCCAACCAATCCTGTATCGCATCTAGATATACGGGCCCAATAGCGTCATGGATTACATCACCCCAAAGTGAATATGCAGCAGTATCACTGCACATGATACTAAGCGCACCAAGAAGCAGCTGCCCTTAGCAAAAATGCCTTTCCCATGTGTGCAGTGAGAGACTGGTAGGAAAACACATGCGCTTACAATTTATATCAATCCACATTTCTATATGCATGTAACAAATGTCTATGGACTATTTGCTCATTCAGATTTCATACAACAAATGTAACAGTTGGATGTATACAATCCTCATTGCAGACCCCTGTGCATGCCCTAACTAGCTCTCGTGTACACACACACGAACACACACACACACACACACACACACACACACTCGCGCCGTCGCACTGGCTTTCACAGCAGGACTGCAGGAAACAATGCAATGCAGAAGAAAAGGGAAGCAGGCTTGTCCCCATGTCGTTTTGCCAAAGGGAGGATTGTTGTTTAGCTTTAGCATCCATTGCTACCAGCGTGTCCCAGCGTTATCCTTTCTAATCCTGAAGACAATGGGGAAAATAAATCTTCTAATGAATTCTCGGTAACGTTCAAGCAAATGCCCGAGAGCGGAGTTTGTCCTTTCTACAGCTGCCATTAACACCTAAATAAGGCACTCTTAAAACCAGAGACCTGGAGTCTATTCTGCAGACCGGAGAGGGAATATTTCACAATGCATCACCCCTATGAAATTTAAAGGCAGAAAGTTACCTTTGATCAATCAACTACTGACAAGTATATGGAGAATTCTCAATAGCATCACACAAAATAAAAAGTTTCTGGTCGCCATAAATCTAATATAACAGAACAGGCAGCCATTTTCACCAGATTGCAGACATCTGTTTGGTTTACATTCTATACCAGTATTACATGTAAAATATACATGATCATGAGGGAGGGAGGATTTTGTATCAGATAAAAATATTCCAGTGTCTCCCAACCCGGTCTTCATGGATCCACAGTCAGTGCATGTATTTGCTCCCTGCCAGACAGTGCACGTTTTCGCTCCCATTTTTAGAGAGAGCTGGGAGGGAGCAAGGACCGGATTGGGAAACACAGATATTCTAGTAAACCAGCATGCCACTATAGATGGGGTCTGCAGCAAGGCCCTTAAGTCCAGCTGCTCTAGGGACCGCCTGACCCACATTCTGAAACTCTGTGGTGCTTTGAATAAAAGCACTTGCCAAATAAACTAATGTAATATAAATGTAAATATTTCTATTTCTTAAATAAATACCAGATAGAGGGTGGACAGCATTTGTAAAATAAAAACCCATCTAAATGCTTCGTGTAGGAGGAATCAAGAGTCCAAGTCAGACATGGAATCAAATAGCAAACTGTGTACTTCAGGAGTCTGCCGGGACCAGGGTGTTTACTGACCCACCTGAATGTCACAAATTCAGCTCCCAGGGAAGATCCCTCTCACAGCACAGTCTCACACTTCAGCCACTGATCTTCTGTGCCAGACGCCTTTGCAAAACTGCCGTTCCACTGCTAACATCGGACCTTTTTCACTCTGCAGGCCTTTGAAAGCTTGTTACTACACAGTTAACCTACAGCTGTGCCTCAGACAGACTGTTACAGTCATTCCTGCAATAGTGAGGCTCACACTTTGCCCCAGCCTGTTCTTCCACCGCCGTTATCCTGACTCAACAGAACCTGTGTACAAGCCACTGAGCCTCATGTCAGTGTGTAAGAGTGAAACCTTGTCCAAGCCAAGCAGGTTGCTGAGGTGACCTGCAATGGTAGCTGTCCACCTGTGTACTGTAGCACTTTTCACATGAGCTCATCTATTCATTGCCATTACTGAAGCAATTCAATGAATTTCAACTTTAATCACTTTCCATATAGGGTGCAAAAAATGTTTGCCATTGTAACACGCTCCCCATACACAAACACACTAACTCGGCCTATATTTTAATAATAAATACTTTAAATATATCATGAAAATCTGTTGAATACATCACCATGACCCTCCCTGAACGTATGATAACAGAAGAAAAGGGAGCGAATAAGGAGGATTACAGGACTGGGTCTGTTGTTTACACCATATGCAGCAGGCGCAGACGGGAGCTTTATCGGTTCGCAGGAATACCCAATGCTCCGTTAATGCATTTGCAAACATGGACGTTATACTCGAAAATTGCGATGGCAGCGCCGGGGTGCTTTTTTACACCCGGCGGTAACAGTTCTCCGCCAAGGAGGGGCAACGGAGATGGAGCCGTGCTGGGAAAGGTGTCCTCTGACTGCACAAACATTTAGCCCATCTACCATTCATTCACTTGCTCCTCCATTTTTCACCTCCATCGCCGTGCTCGGCTTTTATCACTGGGCACGTTTGATCGTTGGTTTCTTATAGGTCATTCCACTGGTGAATAATCGGACAAATGGCTATTGTATATGAACCATAATAAAACGAGCAGCGATACTGATATGCTTTTGCCTGCTCCTGGTGAACTCCCTGCCCCTCCCCCCACACTGTACCACAGCAGATGGGAGCTGTTCTGCTCCATGCTGCCAGCAAAGGCTTTTGTGAGAGCACCGCATCTTGTAATGGCATCGACGACTAAGACATTAGAACATTAATCTAAACCATCACGATTACTGGAAATGCAAATGACTGTTAAAATGCAATAATAATAACAAAAAAAAAAAAAACAAACAAAAAAAGGAAACCGGTCCGATCACTGGCTCATTGCAGCAGACATCTTCAGTTATGACAATTAATAAAAGCTCTGAATCGAAACACAATAAAATGGTGCGTGATTGATCGCGCTTCTAACATCGCGATTGGCCTAATACAATCGTGCAAGTAAAATCTGAAAACGCTCAAAAAGATGTATCAAAATAATATAAGCATAACACAATGTAGGCTCGATTCCCTCAAATGCTCTTCGTGTGAGTTGTTTATCTCCTTGCACGCTATGCATCTGCACCACTGGCTTCACCATGGCTAAATCGGTGCATTGATTATGGCGCCGGCATGCAAAGAGCGCCCATAAGACCATCCTGCTGCATGATTGTAACTATACTATATACGATTTATTTTCTCATAGATCATACCTTTGCAGCTTGTGGAAATGAAGCTTCGTCTGCCTGGTGATTGCTTGTTGTGTGCTAGACACTGCAGTCTTCCTCGGGTGCCACCTGAGGATGATGATGAGGATAGGGATGGTGAAGATGATGAATGCGCTGATTGCAATAAGGTTATCGACACCGGGATGTCGAGCAGACAACACAGCTGCTCGACTGGGAAAAAAGAAGGGGTGCCTCCGGGTATGAAAAATGGGGACGCGGTGCTGATGCTGCCGTAGGTGCGGACGTTTTGCGGCGAATGAGCAGCGAATTGCTGCGGCGGTGCGGCTGCTGCAAGTGACGACTGCGCCTTAAGTGTTGCGACCGTGTCTTGCGTGGAAAGCCGGAGCAAGAGGCTACCTCTGGGTGACGGTGACGAAGATGACGATGAAGATGTCACAGTCTGCGTGGCAACGGCGAAAACAAGGCTGTCGATGGTGGCTATGGAGAGCGCAGAATGAATGGGAGCGTCGGGGACCGCACGAGCTGGGCTGCGAGCGCGTGACGTGGACGCGCGTGTGCACTTCGCGTCGCCTTTACTGTTATTGCTGTTGCTGCCGCGAGTGGGGCTGCTAGAAACACCATGTGGAGTCTTCGTTATCAGGGAAGGATGCGATTGAGGGTTCAGGTGAAACGGAACGATAGCTTTCATAGGCAGCAGCCGACTAACCGAGCCCACTCCTGGATCGATAATTAAACCAACGGCGCCTGCTCCACTGGTTGCGCTACACGACGTAACGTTGTTCGTGGTCGGCGAACTTTTCCTTCGAACTCTCAGAAACATTTTATTCTGAATTTTATTCCAGCAAAGCCATTGTCGTTTAAAAATAAATACAAGATGTTTTTATTTACCAAGCCATTTTGCAAATCCTTTGTATCGATTATTAGTTTATCCTGTTTTGCTGATATTATTTAATTTGTCAACTCCCACCAGTTCCCATTTTTGATGACACGCCAGCACCCTCCACACACAAATACCTCTGGTAGACTAGTACTGAATTACTTGGAGTACGCTAAGAAACATGCCAACACAGCGTTGACTCTAAGCCTGCCTTCGTTTCATTGGTTAATCGTAGACCTATGTCAACTTCTCATTGGTCAATACACACTTTCTGGCTTCTTAAAGGCGTATATATCCAAATATGGGCTACAATGAAATATTTTCTGTTTGTTATTGAGTTGACATAAACATCAAGCACCAAACTGCATGTTTTTTTTTTTACATTTATAGTTCTGCATAAACCTCGAGGACCCATCAAACGGCTTTAGTTTCAAAAATAGTGAATTGCGTCGTCAGGAAATACCCCGAAATTAGGTGCAAAATTGAATCCCAAACGCTATTAATCGCCAACTTTAATTCACTAATTAATTCCACATCAATAGACATGCAAAATGGCTTTGATTCCAGGTTATATTTAATCGGCATCTTGCCAAAGAATTAAAGTGTATTGCAAGTCTGGGTCTTATGTTTACACCATACGTAGCAGATGACGAAGGGAGAATGCAGGACCTCCTTATATTTGGTTGCTAAACCATTTTCAACGTTGGAGGTGTAAATAATACGGAAAGTTTGTGTATACGGCGATGTTTTACCGACAGAGTAGTTTTAATCTGTACGGTAATGCTAGTTAGCTCAGCGCAGGAAACAAATGTGTACATCCGTAAACAAATAGCTGTTTTAAATCACGTCTTTACTGAGTAGTTCTTATTAGAACTTTATTGCTAATATTGCTGATCACTAATTATGACATACATAAGTTCCATTTCTACAAATTGCTGGGTAATCAAAAACTCACGTTAAACCAGATACAAAATTATATAATTCATTGTTAAACACTCTCTCTCAAATACGCTAGCAGTTTTATCATTGACATCCCTTTTGTAAAATATCGCTCTTACGTGATTATTGAATTTCATCGTTCAATCGTACGAAATACTGTTTGCCTTGGACCATGCGTCTTTACTACTACTTTGTTTTTCCTAAATAAGTCGCTAATGTAAGAAACACCACCATCTCGTGGTCATACAAGCAAACATACATCCATTCATGTTCCATGTAGTATGTCCTACGCAGGGTGGCGGGGATCCTACATCATCATCATTTCGTGTCGATCACCATATTCGTTTATTTGGATTAGGACCGAAAAATGTCCACACTAATTATAGGGGAAACACTGATCAACGTAGCCCCGTGAATATAGTTATCACAAGACCAATTTAGTGAATTTGAAATTGAGTAGTGATCATTGTTGACACATCATAGCACATAACGAGAAATGGGTTCTCTGTATTTAACCCCTATATGACATAACAGCACCCAGGGAGCAGTGCTTGCGGGTGGTACTTTGCTGGTCAGGGATTCAAAGCAGCAATGTTTCATATTACAAATACACTTCCCTAACCATTTAGCCATCACAACTACAAAACTTAGCGAAGTACTTGTTTACCAGCGATGACTGTACTCAGGTAGCATTAATACATCTTAATTCTTTCTCAGCAACACCTACAATTTATTTGAAATTTCTGCTTCGTCAAACAGCTTGGCCTTGGTTACCTTCATTGATGAAAACGACATCTGAAATGTTTTGTTTAGGTTTTTGCAAGGCATATCACGTATAAACCTTTAAACTCAAATCGTGACCTGCCTGGCTCATTTTACATTTTAAGTAAAAACGCATATAAACCATCTATATAAACATGACTTTTGTGAAATATAACAGTCGTTTTTATAAGCAAAATTATAAAAACGACCAGCTTGTTTTCATGATATCCTACTGTAGTTATGTAGTTTAATTTGTAACAAATTTGTGTCATTTGGTATTTAATGATATATAAAACCTCATTTTAAAAAATCATTGCACCATTGTCACATTCTCGTGTAACTGGCTGTTCTTAAGGTCCATTTCTATCACCAACAGTTATTTCAGTGACTCCTGATGAGGAGGGGGGGGCTCATTTTATTTCTTTGAAATTTAAAAATCAGGACATAAGACCTTCTGTTATTATACATTTACTTCAGTCGACACACAGCCACTTTTATACAAATAGAATATTAATTTATATTAGTGTATTAGCAGTTCTTTCTATAAAGTTCTTCTTTATTTAAAATAGCATATTTTCCTTTCCATCCATCTTACCGCCATTTGTGTAATAGAGGGTCACAGGAATTATTTCCTTAAAAGCATTAGGAAATGTCATACAGAAAATTTTCAGGCAGAACTTTTATAAAAGCGATATGATGCTGCTGTACTTACTGGTCCAAAAACAATCTTTAAAATCTCTGAAAGGGTGTCTGAGAAGGACAGAACATATGAGGCATTATATACAAGCCTATTTATATAAAGGGATGAACCTATATTACGTAAATACAGTCATGAGGTTTGTGCACTAATAAATGGGCAAAAAGAAGGGTCAGGAAGTAATAATTTCATGTCTAGGGTGCAACAGATTACTCAGTTAATGGACCAAGTTAAGTCCTTTCCCTCTTGTGCAAAGTATACACAGGTCATAATTATCTATCTGGTATGATTAATAGAATGGTTAATTGTACTTGGAAGAAGATGCACTAAGATTTTAAGCTACAGGCCAGTTACATACAGAATATGTTGTCATTTGCAATTCTGTGATTATGCAACAGGGGGCATTATCTACCATCATTTGTGTAGTAAAATTTAGATTAAAAACAGAAATGGTAATATTTATGAAAGAGAAACTAGAGCCTCTATAAAACTTTGACAAGAACATCACACAGTTTTATATTTTCAGTGTCAAAAGTGAAGCCAAAACAATAAGCAGTGACTGCTCATTCCACTTAAATGTAAAAAAAAAAAAAAAAAATGAAAAAGTAAAGAGAAACGGCATAATTGTACAGCGCAAGAAAAATTGTACACGTTACAGAAACATTACAAAACATCCCTGCGTTTTTGGTGTTCCGAGAATTGTTATTGACTGAAGTGAACCAGCAGCACAGAGACCATCTTGGACTGGGACCATTCCAACAAACCACATCTGCCTTGCCGGTTTTCCAAAATGTCGCATGAGGGGGAGAAGTTGTAGGAATTAAATTAAAAACAGACTTGAACCTCACTACACAGCATGCATTGCTTTCAAAGGAAAAAAAAAATTCAGAAACACCGAAGCTTTAGAAATGTACAGGCAGAAAAGATCAAAAGTGAAAATAGTTTGCTGTGTTTTCTATGAGCTTATGGCATTTTAAGACAGGTATGTCCAAATACTGTAAAATGAAGTGAATGACTACAGAAAAGCGACTGTAGCTGAATCCAGCCCTGTATCCACCTGCGTGTCATGTGACTTAGTCAACATGCTCCATCTTCTACCAGCAGTTCATTGGTCTGTAACAAAAGGGTTGCTGCTTCCATGCACCCAAATGAACATTTGCTTACAGCATAAATACAATGTCAGGCTCTGACAGCACAGGGCACCAAGGTTCCAGCACAGAAAACAAGGACGCTGAGAAGTTTCCATACTCAACATCTATTGAATTGAATGGCTGAATTGGATTGTAAAGACAGATTGCAAAAGAAACTCCTCACTGTGTAACAGAACCTTCATCTAGGTTTCAATAGTGCTTTAAAGCCATTTTTAAAGACAGGACTGCTTTCATTTATCCAATTGAACAAACACATAATACTATCCATGATTTTTTTTTCCCCTTGGATTTTGACCCTTTTAGTGAGCGAACAAGAAGGTGTTCTATCCACGGGGGGGTGGGGGGGTGGATGAAAACATACAGGGCTGCAAAGGGGGCATAAGTGCATTACTCACAATGACAAAAACACGGGGAAAAATACAGAGCATTGTTAAATACCAGCACCTTAAAGCTTAAGTGCATTGCACATGATTACATATGATACATAATGAAGGACAACAGCATAAGAGGAACAAATATATGTATGTACATTGCATAAAATATTTATGGGCACAACCTTGTTGACCACTTCTTTTTAAAAAAAATATATGGACAAACAATTTACATGAGTACACGAGCAGTCCATGGATTTATATATATATATAAATATATATAAATGATGTTTTAAGACCACTATTTTTCAGTATTTTGCATGCTTACAAGGCAAAGACAAAATGATGCGATTAAGCTTCTTACAATGTGCAAAAAATTAGAAGTACAGAGATACATACACTGAAAATAACATCCAATGCTGCTGCATAGAAGGGAACTTTTTAAAGCAATTTCTTTATGTTTTTAAAGTTGAAATAGTGAAAATCCCAAATTAAGCCCTCATTTTACCTGGGTTCTTAATTTCATCAGTCCTTCGTGGGATTCTCTTCAAATAGTAGGACGATAAAACGTGGTGTGAGTAAAACTGCTCCCGTTACATCCGTCCTTTTCCGAAGGTCATGATTTACAAGTAGGTGATGTTGTGGGGGTCAGAGGTCAGGGTGGGGGCAGAGGTACCTGCTCCCTGTGGCACAAGAGCGGTGCTGAGTTTGGGCCGACCTCCGCTTGACCGCGGCTGGCTCTCTCTAAAGGACATGCTCCTGTGGTTGTTGTTGACCTCGGCGTCCAGGCTGCCGGCGGAGATGACCCAGGTGGAGGGGCGCCAGCCCTTCAGAGAGTAAGGAGTCTTCACTCGTCTCTTAATCTTCTCACCAGATCCTGTCTTTTCATCCTGCAATGGTCCTTCACCTACAGAAAGTAATATACAAAATAAATACATGATTCTGATTTTATAGAACTAACTGAGCGGTGAATTATTTTATGTGTTTTAATCACAAAAACATAACCTGTATATAGGGCGTCTTCATACTAATGCCATCAGGATCTGGCTGTTTCTAAGCCATTGCATCTAGACAAACACTAACTTGTATCTGAGTATCTGGCCAAACACATCATGCTAGCCTTATCTGTGTGCTACAAGAAACATGTTATGAAAAAAGAATTTAATTAGAATTGTTAGAAATAATTTAGTAATACTAAGAGACATTTATTAGGATTGTGATTTGCACAAGAGTTGTAGATTTTAGACTGAAATGGGATTTTTTTCTGTGTATTCATACTGTTGTACAAATTTAGGACATAAGTATTTAAAAGAATAATTGAAAACAAATATAATTGAAGATTCAGATTTAAGAATTTTCACTTTATACACACGCATGCACACATGAACATATGCAGACGTTAGTATTCATATCTTTGTGGGAAAAACCCTAACCGCAACTATGACAACCCTACCCAGCCTTAACCACAGCCATAAATGTCCCCACAATGTCATATATACATTCAGCTGCCCATCCACCCCCCAGCCAACCAACACACACAGACACAGACACAGACACAGACACACACACACACGCATTAACATTTTTTCGAGGCTTTAATTTAGGATCAAATCACTTGCATCTGCCTGAAGATTAATGAATCATTTCTGAGTTGTTTTACAAGTTTCTCCTCCCCTCCCTGGTTTTTGATGCTTTCACTAAGCTTGTCTCTTTCAGGTTCTCTGTGCATTGTTTCTGCCTGCTTTTAACAAATCTGAAGACATCGTTCTCATGAATGTCACCCACAACTGAGCGCAGACACCCTTGTCATTTCCTCTTTATCGCAGACACCAGACACTGTGGAACATTCTCAAGATGCTTATCAGAGCTCTGGAATTTCCTTCCTCGTCCACAGCAAAGTCGGCCAAACAGAGCTCGGTGAGCTAAGCCATCATCAGTGCGGTGTTACAGCAGTCACTAAATCAGACCATTTCTTGGCTTATCAAGCTCATTGCTTTAAGAAGCAGGACTGACCAATGACACCATTTTCTTCAAGTTTTCATCTTGAGACAAACAACCATACACCATCTGGCCAAGCGCATGTGCACACCTGACCGTCACAGTTATATGTGCTAGCTGAACATCCCCTTCCATGGGCACTAACATGGAGTTGGGGCAGCGTGTGCCTGTAATCAGAAGATCACCGGTTCAAACCCAGCCTCCGCACGTCTGCGGCTCCTTGAGCAAGGCCCGTAACCCCCAGCTCCCTGGGCCTCGCGACGGGTGGCTGCCCTTTGCGGACAACTTACTCTACAAAGACAATTTCCCCATGGGGACAATAAAGTATCTGAGTTTGTCCCCCTGTTGCTGCTATAACAGCCATCACTCTTCTGGCAGTGCTTTCCACTAGATTTTGGACTATAGTTGTTGGAATTTGAATATGAAAAGCAAACACACAAACCAAAGGCAGATGAGCATCCCAGGGTGGTAATAGACAGGTCCAGGGAGTTGGGCCGTTCTGGTCTCCTGGGTTTGGGAGGTCGCAGTACAGCCTTTTCTTGGGATTCTGTGGGTGCTGGAGTAGGGTCTGGGAGAGGAACGGAGGCATGGGCTTCAGCTTGTGGGACTGCAGGAGCCTCCTCAGTGGGACAAGACCTTCCGCCACCCACGTCGTCCTGGCCGTTGCCGTTGCTGTTGTTGTTGTTGGTGTTGGGGCGGCTGGCATGCTGCCGCTCCCGGGCGGCGGGCTGCTCCCCCCTCAGCAGGGGCTCGTGCTCATCGGGGCTGCAGTTGATGTTGAGGCGGTTGTCCTCGCCACTGAGCTGAGTCTGCAGCAGTGGGGCAGTCCCATCCACCTGGGGACCAGCTGGGTTCACGTTGCCGTACTGAGCGCCCCTGGAAGATGAGATGCCCGCGTATCCATTCCCGGTCCCCCGACTTCCCTGCCCGTGGTTGGTAACCATAATCAGGTGCGGCTCAGCACCAGTGCTGGTGTTTATCTTGGCCACACCTGTCTCCACTTGCTTCAGGTTGGACTTGCCGAGTTTGCCAAACCTGAGGCGCAAGGAGGAGTCCTTGGCTGGGTTTTTTGTGTTGAGCGGCAGGCTGCTGGGTCGTTTGGGCAGATTCTGCTGCTTAGGTAAGGGAAACACAGCTGCAGGGGGGTCACAGGCTATGCCGGCTGGCACTGCTGGGTCAGCCTGTACCAGTCCTCCAGTCCCATTGGCCCCTGAGACCTCAGCCGCCAGCTTAATGAGAGGGTACAGCAGATTGGAGCTGCCAGAGCTGAGTGGGTCTGGAGCACTGAATTGCTTTTGAGAGTGCTCCATCAGGTTCTCGTCAGAACTCTCTTTCAGGTTCTTGTCCACTTCCTTAGGATCTAGCTTGGTTGTCTCTAGGTCCTCCTCTGTCAGCTGCAGACAAACAGGCATCCCATTGGCTGGTCCATTATCAGGGCAGTCTGACTCAGAAATGGTTGCCATGGTTGTGCCAGACATCAAACCAGTGGTAGTAGCAGTGGTAGTGGTGATGGTGGTGGTGGTTGAGGTGGTGGACAGGCTGGGCCCGCCAGTCTCTGGGCTTGGCAGCCGAGCCTGGGCTTGTTGACGCTCGTAATTGATGGAGTTCCGGTTCTTTTCTCCTCCACCAGACATCCCATTGCTGATGCTGCCCAGTCCATTAACAGAACAGGTGCCCGAATTAGAGAGGTCACTTGGCAGGTTCTTCACCATGGTTTCATGGTCCTCAATGTATGAGGAGGTTGAAAAGTCAGGGTAAGGCCCCATCTTTGCCACCCTGCGACTGTGGGACAAGTTTCTGTAAAGAGATGGTACGTCAGATACATGGAATACCACTGAGCAGCATAAACCAAGCACGTTAATAAATTTCCATATTCAGCCTGGGCTCTTCCCAACTACCATTTGAGAAGGTACCTCTCATTCTGCACAGCAGTGCTCATGGGGTTGACAGTGGGACTGACAGACTTGTTGCGGTCCCATATAACGAGAAGCTCGGCCATACGCTCCTCTGCACACTGAGCAGTGAGCCTCGCTTCTGCATCCTGGTCCCAGCAGTCCTCGACGGTCTCCTTTAGGGAGCGCACGGCCTGAAAGGGGAATCACACATGCATCACCGTAAGAAAACACGCAGCAATTATGGGGGCTGGGATCGGAGTACAAAATCTTTGAATCCTCACTAGACTGTTCTCCTTCCAGGCTTCAGGGAACTTGGGCCTCTGCTTCTCCCTGGACACCAGCACCTGCATGTCCTCAAAGGAAGGGTGGTTCCCTGCCTCTGCCTGGAAGGCCATCTGATAGTCTGGCACAGCTTCTCCTGGAATGGGAGTGGTCCAGTTAACTGTAACTGAAGGGGACACCACTCAGGCACCAGAAAACGAGGCCTCGGGTATCACCTGGGAAGAGGTCGACGCAGCGCATGAAGATCTCCCAGTAGATGAGCCCAAGAGCATACATGTCCACTTGTTTGAGGGCAGATTCACAGTCCCGCAGATTCACTGCGCCTTCTAACACCTCGGGGGCCATGTAGCGGATCGTACCCACCTAGGGGACAGGAGTTACGAGAGGTTTCAAAGTCAATGAGTGAGCCTCAACCCCGAGTCCTCCAGGATATCACAAAAGAAGCATGTTGCCTTTTGAACTATGGTTTAAAGCTCCTTCCAGACATTAACATACAAGCCAAAATATGTGAAATGCACAAGAACACAGAGGATGGATGCTAGGTGCGGACTGAACCCACCTCACTGATGGCGGCGTTCTCCTCTTCTCCGGGCCGTGTCAGCCTGTTGCCCGTGAGTTTCATGGACAAGCCAAAGTCACTGATCACACAGGTGCCATCATTCTTCACCAGGACATTGCGGCTATTCAGGTCCCGATGGGATACTGCCGGCTTGTAGGTGTCTGATACAAATGGACAGGAAAGAAAGGACAAGCGTTATCCCCACAGAAAGTGCCATTTCACAACCAGAAACATACTCGGTAAAGAATCATTTGATATTTCATTATGAAAACCCAATATTTTCATCTAGGTTGTGTAGAAATGGTGGAAAATGTTTAAATGGATATAGTGAAACCTACTGAGCAAAATTACTGCCAGGTTTCCTTCGGAGCAGCAACAGTAGCTCAAGATCCACTAGATGGCACCCCGACAAATACAAGTTACAGCTATCAGTTAATCATCTCCTCTGTGTTGGGTTTAGAATAAAAATTGAAGATTAAATATCTGAAAACTGTCTGAAGTACAGATTTGCGGTTTGTCAGACTGGGAGATAATGTGCTCAGAGAACATTGAAAAGGTGTCGCATGCATCTAATTTGCTCACCACTGTCGGGATTTTAGCCTGTAGGATATTCTTGAATTAACCAATTTACGCATAAACCTGTTATTGCACTTTCAGAGTTAAATCAATGGAGAGAGCTCAGGCTGTGACCTACTCAGAAATGGAAAATAACAACATGATCACTCAAGCGATCCACCATCCGGGTCACAGAACGGCAGTGCTGTATTTCTGAGTATTCTCTCTACGTGATGCCGTTTCATGAAAGAATGGCGTCACATCCTTCCAGCACAAGTCACAGGCCACTTAATGCCCCCCCATTAAGACACTTCATTTTGCCGTTTCCTTTATTTTGACAGTTACCTTACAATGACATTTGCTACTTATCAGCATGGTGCAGCTTGGATATCCAACAGAATGTTAATTTCATTCCTTTTCTCATGCTCTGTGCCTTATATGCATTTCCAGGGTAAATTCTTGTCTTAAAAACACAGATATCATGACAGGAGCCTGATAACCTTTAGCTACCACTGACAAGGATCTTATATTTAGATTTCATCTCCGCATGAGGCTGTGTAGAGACTTTTCCGGTGTCACCATCAGTGTCATTCGGGCTTCCGCATCTCCTCAGGTCTAAGCTGCCCTTTTCCTGCTGCTTTTGTGTCCCAGGTATGACGTGACCGAGTCCACTGGCGAGTTAAATGGAAGGAAATGTTGATGTTTCGGTTGTGACAGTATCAGGGAATATGCTTCCCTGTGGCATTTGGGATAGATAAGCAGGGGAGTCGAGCAAGGTCAAGGTGTAACTGTGTGTGTGTGTGTGTGTGTGTGTGTGTGTGTGGACACAGTGGGGTGATGCAGTGTCACAGACATGCCCCCGCACCTCCTGGCATGAGCTCTGTGTGCAGATAGGCCAGCCCCCGAGTTACAGAGTGGGCCAGACGGCAGCAGCTGACCCAGTCCCCGGTGTGCAGACTCAGGTACTGGCTCAGGGACCCCTGGGAAGGAAGGGAGGGGAAAGAGACAGTATTAAAATAAGGACTCCAGCACTACTCACACTGACATAGCATTCAATCACTATCCAAGTCAGAGCAGTGGTCCAGCACTACTCACACTGAGATAGCATTCAATCTTTATCCAAGTGAGAGTGGTACTCCAGCACTACTCACACTAACATAGCATTCAGTCTCTATCCAAGTCTGTGCAGTTTTCCAGTACTACTCACACTGACATAGCATTCAGTCTCTATCCAAGTCTGCAGTTTTCCAGCACTACTCACACTGACATAAGTTTCAGTCACAATCCATGCGAGCGCAGTGCTCCAGCACTACTCACACTGACATAGCATTCGGTCGCTATCCAACTGAGAGCAGTACTCCATCGACTCACATGTGGGTAGTACTCCATCACCAGGAAGTACTCCATGCGTCCGTCGGCTGTCATGCGCTCATCCCCTATGGTAAAGTGCGCTATGTTGTCATGCTCCTGAGAGAGCACCCTGTAGATGGCACGCTCATTCACAAAATTCTGCCTGTTGGTATAGTTGAAGACCTTGACCGCCACGGGCCGCTCATCCAGGGACCCCTTGTACACAGAGCCGTAACGTCCACGGCCAATCAGCTGTAACAGAAAACGTAGGCTCATCAGAAGCTCGGGGAGTGGTACGGACAGGATGAGACTGAGGATGAGATAAGCAAGTGCGTCAGTTAGGAATGTGGACACGCGTGTGTCTGTCACCTCCAAAAGCTTCAGGCTGTCCAGGTCCAGTGACGGCTCAGAGGCAGCTGCCTCCATCTTGTCCAGGTTGTGGAGGCCCTGTTTGCGACTTCCTGGTAACAACATTTTAGACGCAGGGGTAAGTGCTTAGGACAGAGAATGAGTCATGAATAACCCCATCCCCAAATCTCTTTTGGAAACCATCAGCCTCACCGGTCAAAACACGAAAGCCGAGGATGATGGCAACAATGAGGACCGCTACCAAGGAAACGGCTGCCAAGGCAATGACGATGGCCTCCTCCCGGTATAGTGGCTGCGGGTCTGAAGAACAGGATCAGGAGAACAACAGAAGATACATGAAATATGTCCTCCACCCATAAAACTACCGTTTAACTGCACATGGCACTGAGGAGGAAGGCTGCAGACAATACAATCAACAGACAAGGACCGCTAATACACAGCCTGTGGCTCATCTTATACATTCTTTATTTATATGCAGCTTTACTACACCCATTCATCAAGCAGCTTCGTCTAGCCATTACACTAAAGTCTACGCCTGTCCTCCTGGGCAAAACACATCCTGCTTTTTTTGGCCACCTCCTGAGTCTGGCATAACTTCCACAACATAGGCCCGATGAATCCATATTCCAGCTGATCAAATATCAGCTGTACCAATTCAGCATAGACACTCTTTGGAAACGGACAGGATGGAATAGAGGATGATTTAGCGCTCATTACAGGCATTTCAGTCTAACTGGATTAAAATGGATCCCCATCAGGGAAATCCAGGTTCTTATCCAACCATTAGAATGCAATTTTAAGTCATCCCTTAATGTGCAACAAATCACAATTCATTGGTGTGAGTGAAAGAGGAGGGTCTAAGTCACCCACATCACTGGGTCTGCCTGCCATAGCCTCGGAATCAGGATAAGGAGCCAAGTACTACACAGATCCACGTGCATCGTGAAACACGTCCAAAAAAAAAAAAAAAAAAAAAGAGGGGGGAGGTATTTCAACAGTAATTTGACAGTAAGCAGAGGGTCAGCATTCCACCAGCATCTGAAGGTCACTGAGCAGCTCCGTGTACATTCACGTTCACACGTGCAGTCACACAGACACACACACACACACACAGATCTGCACCACAAGCACAAGTGTACCAACACAGAACAGCTCAGGATATGTAGCTACATGCATATATGCAGTCTACTTGGAGCAGTATCTTTGCCCCCCCCCCCAAGAGCCTCCCACCTCCTTCCTTCTGCCTTTCTCTGCGCAGATCACTCCATTATTCATGCATGCATCTTCATCCAGCTACTCCTTGGCCCTATACAGCGTTTTCAGGTGTGCGTGTGTGACCCTACAGCCTTCTTCCAGAAGCAACCCTATTTCTGCCACGAATACAAATATGCTAGCAATACAAAGTCACGGAAAGTGCCTGTTGTCAGCTATGAGACAGGAAAGTGAGGCAGGCGCGAGGCAGACAGGAGGAAGCCAGGTACGGCCACATCTCAAAAGTGTTTTTATCAACGAAAGCAAGCATGGAGAAGAGGCTACCAGAGAGAAGGGACAGAATACAGTGTGCGTGCACACGCACACACACGTGCATGCACCAACACAGACAGACAGAGACAGACACAGACAGACACACACCCACACACACACACAGACACAGACAGACACAGACCCACACACACACAGACACAGACACACAGGCACACCCATAATCTGCATCACTGGCACATCCTACTGCTTAAGGACACCATGTTGAAAATGGGTTATGGATATTTCATGAGAAAAGAAAGGCGTGACTGTAAAGTCAGACACTTGCAGACACTTTCAGTACGCTCTGGCGGGACAATAGTCAGCGAGCAGCAGTCAGCACGCATGCCAGACGAATTAGTCACCCCCCCAGGGCCGTCCCTCCCCAACGGAGACTCACTTCATTGCTCTTAATAAAAATAACGTGGGTTTACTTTCTGCCTATAAGTATATTAGAAATTATGTTGTTAACAGAATACCGTATAATTTTAATCCTTTATTTAAGGAGCAGCCAACTGGATAACAATGTACTTGCTTGGCTGAAAACCACAAATTTTCATAGTGGATTTTGCCCAACACAGTAATAGGTGCAATACAGGTCAGTGACCCTTCCCATGCCAGCAAGAGCACATGGGAGCTGTAGAATCTTAAATGTATTTATATACTGCAAGGTACAGTGGGCTTGCCCAGCACCATTCTGGTTAAATGGCATGAGTTCATCATGCAGTAGGGGTCAGTGCTCGATCCCCACAACGCCTTATTAGCAGTGTGAGGCAGAACATTCAGGAACGTGAAGCAGATCGCATTCCCCAGGAGGGCCAGAGGGCCGGTCCGTGTGTCTTTCTGCAGCTGGGCCTCCCTCAGCGCCAGTGAGGAACCCATCACTTTGCGAGGGACAGAGAGGCCTCAGGTTGCGCAAGATCTCATCTGACGTCAAAAGATTTGTACATCAAGTTCAAGTCTAAAGGTCTGTGCTGGGAAAGGGGAAAGGCATTCGGGGTGATCAGCGGCGCTTCCTCTTGGCTAGCAAGGTACGGCCTCCATAAGTGTTGCCACATTTCCCAATGTTTAGCAATTTTTGGAAGATCACCATTACTTGGGAGCCCTGCTATACCTTGAGGACCCTAAGTATGGCTGAAACAGCGACATCACTAAGCTGTCATCCATTTGAAAAGACTAGACACCAAAACAAAAGCATATTCAAAGCAGTTCGATACATGTAAAGTGCCTTTTGAAATCCCCACTGTGGCGTGTGGTAGGCTGGTACTGTATTAGCTAACTAGTATGACGGAGCAACTTGTGAGCCAGAAGACTGATACTATTGTCTACTATCCAAGCACAGTGCAGATGATACAGGTTGTTGAGGAATATTTATCCATCCATCCATCCATTTTGCATACTGCTTTATCCAGTCTGGGTTATGATGAGGAAACACAGGACAAGGCCAGTAGAAATTCAGATGATTGTAATTTTGTATTGGATAATCAAAGGTAAAAATGATGACAGCTTCTGATGACACAGATCACATCCAGTCATCTATCTGCTTATCCAGTGCAAAATTTCCAGTTGGCCAAAATGCATGTTTGTGGACCGTGGCATGAAACTGGAGAACCCTCACAAACATGGGGTGAATTTGCAAACTCCACACGCAGACCGGGAGTCAAATTTAAACATCCACACCTGCAGACGCAAAGCTAAGGCTACTAATGAATTCAACCTCCATGCCACCCGCTACAAAAATACTGTATACAGCAACTGAAAAGCATGCTTCAAAACTTGGAGAAATACAAGAATTGCTGGAGAAAAGTCCTACAGAGTTGAATCCAGACTGTACACTGCCTACATGCTGCTACACGCAATAAGGAAGTGTCAACGAGCAATAATGACTGAGCAAGCCTGCTGTCAGCTGGGAACCCCAAACATCACAGCCTTTCAGATTACAGACTGCCACATAAATCACTATTATTACATAATGACCTCCTAACTCCTAATACAGAGTGTGTAGCATTCTTGTGGTGAGGTGGAAAAAGATTAAACTTTTTGACTAATGGTACAACTGTGCCAGCCAATGCAAGAAATGTTGGATATTTTCAGAGACACTGGCGGCCCTAGTTGTACTTTTCCCACTAGCTAAATTTGTCCTGGACCCACCCTGTCGGGAGGCGCTCTGGCTCTGAGCATCCTGCCAGCGATGATGGTAAATATAAACCACCAGCCTTTTCAATGGCCAGTGACGTGCTCTTTGTTTATCACTTCCTAAAATGACAGTCTGCAGACTGCAATTATAGCCCACTGTCACGGCAAGTCACCCGATCACGCGCGCATGCACTCAAGCGCATGCACGCACACACACACACGCATACACCCAAGCGCATGCACGCGCACACACACGCATACACCCAAGCGCATGCACGCACACAAACACACATAAATACACATACACGCACAAACACACATGCACACAAACACATATGCACACAAATATGCATAAATCCACACGTATGTGGATGAATCGGCACACACATAAAAACACACACCGTGTGCATAAATTTATGCTTTTGCATGTGTGTATATGCTTGTTTATGCATGTATGTGTGTGTGTATTAATGCATGTGTTTGTGTGCATGTGTGTTTATGGTTTTTTAATAATTACATACATTGTGGGGAGCAGATTTCCCCACAATGTGATAAAAACCTGTAGCTTTTTTGGGGACAAAAGGATAACCTCAATTTTATAAAATCTGTGAATGTAAACAAAAAACTGAAAAATATTTTGTTTTGTTCATTATGGTTAAAGGTGAGGATTGGGTAGGGGATAGTTTTTTGTTTTGTTCATTATGGTTAAAGGTGAGGACTGGGTTTGTTCATTACGGTTAAAGGTGAGGACTGGGTAGGGGATAGTTTTTTGTTTTGTTCATTACGGTTAAAGGTGAGGACTGGGTAGGGGATAGTTTTTTGTTTTGTTCATTACGGTTAAAGGTGAGGACTGGGT
>JAODKF010000042.1:13777208-13810449 GCA_026779585.1 Mormyrus proboscirostris | reverse complement strand
GGTTAAAGGTGAGGACTGGGTAGGGGATAGTTTTTTGTTTTGTTCATTACGGTTAAAGGTGAGGACTGGGTTTGTTCATTACGGTTAAAGGTGAGGACTGGGTTTGTTCATTATGGTTAAAGGTGAGGACTGGGTAGGGGATAGTTTTTTGTTTTGTTCATTACGGTTAAAGGTGAGGACTGGGTTTGTTCATTACGGTTAAAGGTGAGGACTGGGTGGGGGATAGTTTTGTGATAGCTAGGATTAGGGTTTATGCCCATAGAAATGACAAACACACTCACAAACAAGTTTGGAATTATATCTTTGTGGGGACTCTCCATTCATTTCCATGGGGAAATCATTAATCACAACATGACGACCTCAACCCCTACGCAGCCCTAACCTTAACCATGTACTGTAATGAAACAATATACAAGACTTATGGCATTCTTAGTTATTTGATTGCATTCATAGATCTTTGTGGGGACCTGAAAAATGGCTCCCACAATGTCAAAGAAATAGGTTCTTATTACTTTGCGGGGGACATTTTGGACGGACGGACGGATGGACACACACACAACCCATATGCAGCCGACTTCTCTTCATTAGCACTGGAACCCTTGACCAATCTTTGATAAAGCAAACCTGAGTCCCCAGCTACACTTACCAGGAACCATGTGTTCCTGTTTGCCAAGAGCAGGCAGACTGATGCATTTACCGTCACATGACAAGTTACGCCATTCCCTTAGGTCTCCCATTCGGGTCATTTTTTAACTCTTCATGTTTCCGTTCTCCCGTTCTCGCGGTACCTTATTCACCGACGAGGTCGGCTTATTAAGTAGCAACCTCAGCAGCCATGATGTTGTGTACACTCCCACTGCAACAGCACAACGGAAAGATGAAAATATCATCGCAGAGAAGAAAAGTTCTTGTCGCATGCACCCCATAGAAAGCAGCGCTGCTTCATCTGGAAATGGGTCTCCTGACGCAGTTGATTTGATCTGATGGTGTCAGATGGGATTTTTAATTGAAGTCGTAAACATTTCCTCTCCGAAACTGTCTTTAAGGGCAGGACGGCAGTGATGCTTATTTCCTTGAAGGTGTGTCATTGCTTAACACCATCAGCCAAGCGAAAAACAGGGCTTATTCCCTGAGAGAAGCGAAAAAGGAATTTAGCATTTTATGCACAGATCCTCATAATGACATACAGATTAGCGTCTAAAAAACGGCTAGTTAGGAGAATTATGTAGCAGCTTCGTCATGAGCTAAATTTAATAATATTTCTACTCACACTACAGCAAGATGTGATTTACTTAAAGCAGTCATATATCTGCATTATACATGCCCTCATAATGCATCATAATGCAGTCATAAAGTATAAAACGGCTATAAATATTTCTAAAAAACACATTATAGCCATATTTATTATGCATTATGAATGCTCTATGAAGCTCGCATCTATAATGCACTATAAATACCTTCGTAATGCATTATCTTGGTCAGTATAATGCATTATGAAGGTACTTATAATGCATTATACAGTAGATTAAAGCATTCATAATGTATAATGAACATGATTAAAATGCATTATGGCTTTTTATAAATATTTATAGCTGTGTTGAAAATACTTTACAAATGCATTATAAAGGAATGTATAACGCAGTTATATGATTGCTTTAAGTGAAGTGTTACCATACGGCCTTGTGTTGTAGAAATAATACTGACGTGATAATGTAGAAGTGAGTCTGCCGAAGAATCCATTTCTCATTCAAAAGTCCTAAATCTTGCAGTGCCATTTATACGACAACAACTACGCAAACTGTTACTCTAAGAGCTTCGATATGATGGTTACAATGCACAAATAAAAACACCGTGATGATAGCGCTGTGATGACGTGTCACATCCCTGCCTCTGTACCAGCGTGTCAGTGTTATTCTGCAAAGAAATGTTTCCCGAGGTGTAGGTGACTCTTGTCACACTTCAAATGTACCCGTCCAAAAAAAAATGTGACTGATAGGTCACCGAAGAGCCCTCATGTTTTTCCTGAGGATACACGCCTATCTTCTGCAGGCATCGAAATTGCACGAGACAGCTGCAAAGAGGCTTGCAAGAGTGCAGCGTCATACAGACACAAAGATCGCCAGCTTGATCAGACAGGTGGCCCATCAGCATTTACCTGGCTGATGGGCCATCATTCATTGAAATATATTTTTTTCATTTTAACAAGTATGAGTATAGGTACATTGGAATTCTGTAGTCTGTATGCATCCCATCTTGATCTCCTTTGAGACATTCACATATATAAGGTGAAAGCGAACGCTTATACACAGGACCAGCCGTTTATGAAGTGCCCCATAGTTTTTTTTTTTTTTCCAAGGTCAAGGACCCAATGGTGATGCAATTACTCTGCTGATTGCAGGATTCAAACCAGCAACCTACTTCTCCATGGCACAGGGGTCTAAATTGCTGAGTCACGCATCGGCCAATCCTTTGATCTCTCCCACCATTGATAAGTCGGCTTGATGTCTCCACATCTGCGCCGGATAAAATATTTGGTTGCTTCAGCATTTTCCTTTAGTAAACACACAATGGAATATTAAAATCTTAACCACTGCTTTGTGAGACACCAAGTAGGTATCAGTGTCTCAGAAAATCCAGGAAGTCAGCTGCAGAGGAGGAAGCCACACACTCTGTGTTGATTCTGTTTCCTGTTTCTTATAATTGTTTAGTTTCTGCTGGCTCCGTTAATCCCAATCGGACCTGATTACCTCCCTTTAACCCAATTCCTTCCTGACTCTTGTTAGACTGACCCTGAAACGCCTTTCTTTTTTTGTTTTGCTGACTAATTTTAAGCTTGTTTCAGTCCCAGTCCTGAGTATCCTGAGTTGATCTCATAACCGATTGTTTCTGTTTGCACAATTCCTACAAAATAATACTTCTGTTTGCCAACTTTGACATCATACTCTGTTCTCGTAAAAGAAGAAACCTGTTTTCCAAATTTCCTGATATTGAATGTGCCGTGTACAGAGAAATGTCTT
This sequence comes from Mormyrus proboscirostris, assembly GCA_026779585.1. Classification (NCBI taxonomy): domain Eukaryota; kingdom Metazoa; phylum Chordata; class Actinopteri; order Osteoglossiformes; family Mormyridae; genus Mormyrus; species Mormyrus proboscirostris. The sequence goes on along the minus strand of JAODKF010000042.1, from coordinate 13,807,432 downwards.
AAAAATGATGACAGTTTCCTGCATCCTGTTATGGTAGTGTCAAATCACAGGGTCATCTTCCTAAATCACAATCAAAATAACCAGCAGAGGCTAGTGGGCACAGATGTGGGGTATATATGCAATCTTTAACAAAGCTAAGCGCACATTATGTTTGTGTTAACAGTCTGAGTACTGTAAAGGTATGGTATTGTACTGCACGTAGCACCGATGAACCGCTGAAGCCATGCAATGTTTTCTTGAGTGCGTGTGTTTGTTATTACAAACGTAACCTGAATTTTTAATATAAAGGGCTTTATGGCAGCCTGTTTTTAAGTATGACTGTCCGTATATAGGACATTCCGGACCTGATGGTTGCCTACATTTCATGTGTCAAAAATACGTTGAAACTTCAGGTAGTGAGAGGAAAATTATTAAAAAAAAAAAAAAACCTGATTATATGCTGTGCTAGCTACTTCACCAAACGATTTTATTTCCAGCTTTTGTGCATAATCTTCACTGCAAATGGATCTAAGAATACCCGTTTCATTTTTTATTTTATTATGTTTTTTGCACCACATGCTTTGAAGTAAGCTCATATTTATTATCTAGTAAGCCTTGGGTATGTGAGGGGGGGTGCTCCTAACAGGTTTGCGCAAATAGCTTTTGAGCTGTGAATTTGTGGGGGCCATAAAGCCTCAGTCCCATCTCTGTTTTCCCCTCTCCTCCATATGACGGTATATCGCTTTAATATACGACAGGATATAGCTTCAAGGTTTTATATACAGTATATGGGGGCATGGTTGAATTACGTCTCATTCCTTTCTGAGTCTCCCCTGGTCTTGTTCCAGAAAATTAGTTTGTCAATTTCAGTGTGACACTAAGGCTCAGCAGGTAGCTGTGATTCCCTCTGATTGTATTTAAACCTCATTTGTTATGTGGTCTGTAATTGACAGCTTATATTAAAATTTAATGAAGGCTTTCATTTATAGACTCTGTCTGCTAGATTTAGGCAAAAGACTTTCCTAGAACTTTATCCCGATGGTTTGCAGATGATGACAGTGTCGGATGCCCTGTGGTTTAGTTAATAATAATTTCATTGACATGCCATGCAGAGTGTCCCCCAGCCTTGTGCCCTTTGCTGGCCTCTGATAGGCTCCTGGTTAGAAGAAGGATGGATAATTGGATGATGTCATCGATTCCGTCAGCCACAACAAGCTTATATAGATGTACCTAGAGGATAAGTGACATGGTTCCTTAGTGGGAAGTGATGTTGCCTCACAATTGCAGGGTGAGGGGTTCAGATCTGTGAGTGTGGAGTTTGCATGTTTCCTCCTGCAGTCCAAAGACATGCTGTCAGGTTCACAGGTGACTAAATTGCCTGTGAGAATGTGTCCTGGAGCCCTGTGATGGACCAGCCTCCCATCCCAGCCTGCTGCCCTTTGCTGATTTGGATTGGCTACATACCCCCTCATGACCCAGCGGACGATAAGTGGCCAGCAGGGGGAGGGATGCACTTAGAGACTGGATGGATGCACTAACAATTTTCTGTATAATTGTTTTATTGATGGCTTTTTTGCTCAAGGAATTGGGATAGAGACATGAACCTAAGGTCTACCTCCAAACCCCGGCACTCACTGTTATTCTCTGTGCTTTTTAATGCCACGTCAATTAATTAATGCAGGTATGGCATGAAGTCAGAACAGCACATTTAGCGCTGTCACACTTACAGCTGATGATGACGGCCCAGATTTGTTACTGTTAGTCGAGGAGAAATTGGAAAGCCGTCTAGAATTTGTTGGAGCTGAGATTTTTTTTCTTGACTCACAATTGTGCAACAGCACTAAAACCAGGAAACTGAGATGGCAAATGTTAACTATCATGCGAAGCCACACCTTCCCAAATCTGTCTACATTAGATAAATACCTTGAGATATAGATACTATTTTTTAGTCAGGATTCCTTTTATTATCTTTAAATCTCTTACCGAACTTCCTAAAGCGTTAAGCGTATCGCTTATGCCTTTCCTGTGTCTTATTTACCGCATCTTTCTCTCCAAGAGTCTGAATGTGGTGTGTATGTAAAATAACATATAATTACATCTCCTATAGGACTCTGCTGTGAATTAGTTCCTCAGTAGCATAGAATTTGAAGCCATTTCTTCTGGGACCTTCTTTCCAAGGACTTAATCCACAATCATCCATCATTGCCCAACACATAATATACGCAAATATATTTTCAAATGAAAGATTTCAGCTGTGTGCACGCTAGCCTCTATTTTTCTTTTTTTTGGTTGCAGCACAGAGATGTCTTGACTCCTGAATGATTGTCGCTTCAGGCTTGTGCCGTACATTGTCTTGTTTGTTCAGTATCCAAGAAATATATATATAAATAAGTAAAGAGGTATGGAATGGAGGCTGAGAACATGCCTGGCGCGGATACAGCAAGGCCAGGGAGAGCGACGGACTCAATGTGCTTTTTCAGCGGCCAGTGAAACCTTCCCCAGCTCTCACAAAGCAATGTTCTACAGCTGGAAAATAAGCAATAAAGCCAGGCACTGACCCTGGGATCGGCGTTAAAAGAGATTTATGGCGCTGGGGAGGAAAGGTCATCGTTTTGGGGGCTCCCAAGTGTATTAAGTTAGGATTACTTTTTCATTTGTGCCGAACAAAATGTGTTTCAGGTCCCTGTGTTTTTCGGAGTCTCCATCCCCTGTGTTGTTTGGTTTCCAAACACGTCTTATTGCCCACAGGGATACCAGCCCCCCCCCCCGGATTCCAGCTCGTCCTGTTCCTCGACAAGGATAACCAGAGAAAATGGCTAGACCCCCTCTCCAGAAACAGAGGACACAGTGCAAGAATATTCCTCCCCAGCGCAGGATCAGGTCCACATCTCGTGTGACTTGAGTGGACGGAGTAGCAGACATCTGGATTCCGTTACTGAATGCGTTGGTGGGAATCCACCTGCCGTCCATAGAAAACGGCAGTCCTTGTTCACAAGGCTGGAACTGTGTAAGCGCCGTGTACTTTGACTCTGCCGAAGAAGCACCGTCATGATGGAGACGAGAGATTCGTTTGGATGAGTGGACGTTTGGACAGCCCACATGGACACCTTACAGTAGCCAAATACATCACGTGTCCAAGTAATCTCCCTCCCGTTTGATGAACTGCTTTATCTCATCCCATGTCCTCCTCCTTTTGTGTCAGTGCTCCCCCAGAAATAGCTACAGTCGCTGAGCATCCTCAAACGGTGCCGCGAAGCCAGCGGCCGTGCGTAATGTTTGGGACGGGCCCGTGAGTCCCCATGGCATCAGAAAGGAAGCGGTGCTTTTGATTCTAATGTATGGCGCTTTGCTCAGGTCCATATTTTATGTTTTAGTTTCTTCGAGGGCTTGTTAGTCAGGATACCGCAGAGCGGAGTGCCTCCTGCAGAGGGGCCTTCCGCTTTTCATCCCACTGTTGACATGGCTGCTTAATCGAGAGCCTCTCTGTGGAGTTCCTGCCTTCTCTTTTTTTTTGAACAAAATTAGAAAAACGGGAAGATCTATATCACCCGTCACATTCCATTTGTTATCTTCCCTCGGATTTCTGATCCTGTGATCGTAATCGATCCGGCTGTGACGTTTGTTTGTTTTTTTCCTTTTTTTTTGTGTTCGGGCAGTTTGATGAGACGGTTTGTTCAATCTCCCTGATCTCCTGGTCGGGTCCAGGACCAGCGACGTCATTCTCTGACAGGGGCATGAGGCAAAGGCGGGCCTCATTTCCTGGATAGTTGTGTACGGGGAGTGCCAGGGGTGTTCGAATGGACAAGCAGTTGGTTGAATCCCTGTCATCATTTTTAATACTGAACATCAAGGACGATACTTCCTGTTAACTTACATTTCCTTTGCTGATTCCATGCATTGTTCATCCCTAGCGGAGGATGTCTGGCTGTTTCAGTTTAAATTACATGTGGAATTTATTTTAGTTATGCCTGTATATTGCTGGATATTACCTGGATAAGTGAACATATGTTATCCGTGCAATCGTCTGGTAGACAGGGAAGATTAGAGAACAGCGGCCATCCGTCAGGGTTTCCCTGTGCCTGAAAAATTCACCGTGAGTCTTCAACTGGGACAGCCAACAGAACCACATGAGACAGGGTTGGAGGGTGGAATGGGGTCTTTGAAGGAAACCCAAAACAGATGCAGTTTCAGCTCACAGGTAAATAAAAAGGGCTTTGGGGGAAGAACCTGCATTGGGTTCTGTGTCTGGGCATGCAAAGCAGAACAGATAAAAAACAGACAAAACAAACAAATCAGAAGTCAACTTTAATACAGTGCTCAGGCTTGTCACCTGACTTTTCTCTGTCCAGGGGGCACCCACCCCCCGCCATTTTTAGCTAGATTTTTTATCAAAAATGTTACATTGAACGTTCTCGTATCCTGCAGCGTTGGCACCCAAGCGGTGACGGAGAGAAGAAATTTCCAGTTTAATGTTACTCTTGAAAAACACTGAAGTGTAACACATTTATTATTCTTAAGTTAATGCTACCATACACACAAATTAGTCATTATTGTATTGGTGAATATTTGAAGCTCAAGAGGTAAACAATGACAGGACAAGTGCAACGGCTCTGTAGGCATGAGCAAGAACTGACATTTGTATTGCACAATGCTCTTCTTTGTTATTTTTTTAAACTTATTTTCAGTTAGTTTCATGTAAAGATTTAAAAAGATATCTCATACAATAGTTCAACATATAGTGTTATATAGCATAATAATATAGTATAACATAGTATAATTTAGTAGCATATTATTGCTAATTAATCATTATGCATTTCTGATATTTTAGAAGTGTGCCAGATACTGGAGTGTCAGTTACATAAATGCCAAATACAAGAGATGTTACTGTACTGATCATTTTTATGAATATTAGCGGGTAAAACACAAGAAAAAGAGAGATTAAAGTGTACAATAAACAATAAACATTGAGACCGTCTCCGATCTGTAACAGTCTGAGTGGTTGTTGCTGGGGTCGACTAAGTTCATGTCATGACTTTGATGGCAAAGGAGTTAACAGCTGTCTGGCCAACAGAAAAGAAGAAATTCCAGGGGGGAAGAGGACAGCAACTTTCCCGTCATTAGGAAAGTTTGCCACATAGTCGTCTTTGGTGGCAACTGTGGGATTTCACCCCTACTGGTTACCCATCTCAGGAGTCAGGCTATTCTTAACTATGGCATGACACCTGCGAATATGAACCTGTAAAAATGAATAATTGCAAAGCTGCTTCATGTTATATTGACCAATAAGTCTACAGGCTGCACCCAACTGTTTATTAAGCATTTAGGCCGAGGCACAGCTGTCTTTGCCACCCTTGAAATGTTGCCTTAGGAAACAAAACATCTGTGTCCATTTAAGATGCCAATGATGGGATCACCCAGAGGGTGATTTGTGGAGGATCTGTGCTCTTAGGCTGAAACAGAGCATTTTTAATGAAATGTCTCCAGAGGCCTGTCAAATGGGCGATCAAAACGTAACTGATTAGCACAAACAATACTCACAATTAATTAGCTAAGGATAATTAATCTGGAGGTTTTAGAGTCCACGTGAAAGTGCCAATCGTATCTTGTTGGAAATCTCGACACAAATCTTCCGGGATCGTCATTAAATGGGACGGTGCGTGACGACCAAATAAAGTTTTTTGCCAGCACTGATCTGTATGGTTAAGGAGCTTAATGATGACAGCAGGACGTATTCACACCGCAGCGACTTTTCGCTCAGGAATCTGCATAGATTTGTTGGTTTGTGTGCCAGATTTCCTTCGCATCAGGAAACATGATGATTAGGCAGCAGATTGAAACTCGCTTTGCATGCCGTGCCTCTGTAGTCTCTGATCACCAGGGATGTGGATCTGAATGGATGGATGGATCCAATAAGTGTCTAGGTTAGAGTGTAGGGTTAAGTATTCCTAGGATGTGAGATGTTGGTGATTTTCATAACATGAGATGTATAAAATAATAGAATTCAGCAACTATACTGCAAGTCTTGCTGTGAACTTTTAAAACTTTAAAACCTGAAGAAGTGCTACAGTACTAGATATTAGCGTTCAAGATAAAAAAAAATAAATAAATGCTGCACTTGCACGGAACGGGCTGGCCTTTCCTTTGAATAATGCATTTGAAGGTGTTCTTTGCGTAACCTACACACTGCTTCCTAGCCGGTGTAGGTCTCTGACAGAAATGTCAGCGCTGTTTGAATAAGGGAGGTGAAGTTTGCGTGATAAATCCCCCCCCCCCACCCCCGACCCCCATGCTCAGCTAAACCTGCTGAAGGTCCGTCGTGTGTGGGGATCTCGGGGGCTCTTACCTCAGCAAAACGTAAAAAGAACGTATTGAGTTTAGATGAAAAAAATAGCAAACCAACAGCCTTGTGACTTTGTTAATTAAGCCCCGAAATGTTCCCTAGTTTGATTGAATCTTCGTCTTATGCAGAAGAGATCCTCCACCGGTGTCTTGTTTGTTTGACTTGGCCCGCTCAGGGTAATACTATGTAAATTGCTTTTCTCTCCTTGATTGCAAGGCATTATGACGAAGATTGATCTCATGCTGGAGAAACAAGGTGTGTGTGTGTGTGTGTGTGTGTGTTTTTTTTTTTTTTCTCCGTGACAAAACACTTGTGAGACTGACATATCCTGAACGTTGGGTTCCTGACTGTGCTTTCTGAATGCTGCTGCGAATTCCAATACCACAGACAGCCAGGGAAAAACAATACGGTCAGAGAGGGGAAAAAATTGCTTCCAAGGAAAATTTCAAATGTAATTAGAGGAGAAGGTGACCTAGATTAACCCGTAACCCGACGTAATTGGGGTCTCTTAGTGACTATGGGATTAAACTGCCTTGAAAGACAGCGACTAATTTGAAATTTGTTTATTTATTTATTTAGCAGGTCACACACACTTGTGTGTGTCTTTCTGTTGCATTTTAATCTCTTGTCTCACACCGGCGACTAAAGGAAAAGATTTTTCAATGGACTTGAGTAACTTCAGTCTGTTCGAGTCAGCAAATCAATGCAAGTATGAAATGCAAAAACTTACCCATAAGTCCTCTTTCTATTGTTTAGCCCGACGTTTGCCGTTGCGAGGGTGTAGCTAATGTGGCACATATCGCTGGCCCAAGACGGATGGTCTTTACTTTTTATATCGACGAGGTGTGAAAATTGCACGGATGCTGAAAGTATGGTGACAGAAGCGGTTCATTCCTCTGCCCACAAATCGCATTGTAATGTGCTGACAGCATTTATTGCGGCTGGGAAGATGGAAGCGTGCAACACGTGGACCCCTGCGACCCCTCAGCGAATGCGGGCAGCTGGGGTCAGACGCCATGCCGTCATTTTCCGCTCATCATCGATGGCCGACCTTCTTATTGTTAATTGCCTGTTAATTGGTCATGAAAGTAATGGTCAATTACCATTGTATTTCCCGGTGAGATGAAAGGGCAGCCGTAATGATAAGACAATTAAAAATGTTACCAAGAAACAGCAATTAAGTACTATTTCAACAAGCAACTAGAATGGGAGCAGGTTAAATCGCAAAGTCTAATTTGTTCACAGTGGGTGCCCCTTAGAGCAAATTAACCAAGCTGGTGTTTACTTGCACCATGACTGTATTTGTTCAGAGATGGGTAAGCTCTTGTGCTCTATTTTTTCCTCTTACATTTACATACTTAGCAGACCCCTTTGTCCAATACATCAGTCAGTTAGCAGTCAGTTAGCTGCCGCTGAGTGATTAACAGACAGCCGAGGTGACGCGTCAGCCTGGTTTTCAGGACCCTCCAACTCCATGAATGGGGGGGGGGGGGGGGGAATTATTTATGTAACAGGGTTCAGAGGTTAGGGGTCCTGTTACCTGTGGCCATCACCCACTGCTTAGCAGAGCTCCAAAAGAAAACCTTACAGAATAACGAAAGCTTTATTGATGTCCATCTAAATATTATAATATATACATATTTTCCCTTACTTTTTGTAACCCCGACCTGCACTCCTCTGCTGCACAGACTTCTGCACTGCATAGCAGTCTGGGAATATCCTCTGGGGGAGGCAGCTAGTGCTCCCCAGCTGGGTAAAGGCTTTTAAGATGCTACAGCTCTACTGATGACTAATCTCTGCTGTAGGTGGTGCCCCCACCTTGGATAACCAAAGGGGGTCTTTTCTGAGCTTTTAGCTGAACTATAACATTTAACAACCCCAAACAACACATGCTGATGCAAAGCAGCACTAAATAGTGTGTGTGTGTGTGTGTGTGTGTGTGTTTGTTTGGGGGGGGGGGGGCTGCAGTTACAAATATAATATGTGAGGAAATGCTGGGAGGTCAACAGAAATAGTCAATTCAGAGTCATACATGATTATCATTGTTGTATTGCTGGTGTAATTCCTCCTTTGAGTATCTAGCACCTTGTAGCAAAGTCAGAAAAATACACTCAAAATAATTTTACTGATTGTTCCCACCACGCCGTACCTCTCTGGTTCTCTGATGTCATATAGCGTGCTCTAATCAAACGCACTTCCTGGTCTGTTTGCCGTTCCCCAAGGCACCATTGTCCCTCTAGTGGGAAATGGACGTCAGAGAATTACAGGAGCGACCTGCGAAGCTCAGCAGAGGCTGGGAGAATCCCCATGCGGCCGCCTGGGGCTGCTCTCGCTGTGCTCCGTGAAGCGGGACATTCCACGATCTTCTCTGCGCAGGGGACCCAGCTAGTTAGCGCTCCGTGTTGATGGGCGTTAGCGTGTCGGCTTCTCTGGCTGTGTGCCCCTCGTCTCCCCCCTTTCCGCTCTCCGTTCCCCCTTTACGAGCAACTCGGGTATGAAAATCGGTTTCTTCCCGAATCCTAATTGCAAATCGAACTCAGGAACGTCTTCCCCAAAAGATCACCCACTTCCCCGAACCCCTCACAAAACATTGAAACGCGACAGGGCTGCAGTCTGTTTCGCTGAATAACACACATGCAGCGTCTGCGTCTATCTGTGTGCTGTGTTAGTTGCCCGCACTAGTCAATGTGCGTTGTTTCCCAGTGCAGAAGATGAGTAATGGCATTACAGGTGACTCGATCAACAGGTTTCGGTAAAAGGGCTGGTTCCAACGCGAACCCCGAAACCAATTAAACGACAAGAAAGATGGATGAGGCACAGCCGCTAAGCGTGGAAGAGTCAGCTTCTTGTTGGGAGTATCATGTTGAGTGAGTGCCGCTATAATTGAGTTAAATGTACTCATACCAGCCTTTTTTCTTTCACTCTGGTAGAATAACAACCACAGGTTTTCTTAACATTTGATCACATTACATTTTGTTTCTATATAAGGCATTATAATGTATGCAGAAAACAATGTGTTTTTTTTTTTTACCTAAAAGTCTAGAAAAACTACCGTGTCATATGTGGAGAACAACAGCTTTTAAAAATAAGCAAGAATGTGGCGCATTACAAATTATAATCGGACTGTTAAACTGTTCAGGTAATGTATTGGTAAGACTCGAACGTTGCCTGTGGCGCCTTACGGTGGTGCTCTGAGTGAGGACCGCTATCCCAGACCTGCACTAGTATTTCTTACTGAGAGGAATCTGTCCAAAAGTCTTTCAGTATTTCACACTGTCAGGTCCCTGCAATTTTTAGACTGTAAAAATTGGTTTTAAAGGACTTAGCCTGCACCTCCTATTTTGATCAACAAATAATAGGTCATACTTCAATAGCTGTGGATTTTTATTACAGGCATTTCAAACGAAATGCTTGGTTTTACAGCCGGTGCTTTTCTTCATCGGCTGGATATCATTCGGCGATGACAATGCGGTTTAAGTTTTTTGCCTGAAATGTGATTGGATTCTGTTTGGTTCACTGCGTGGTGCTGTAACCTCACAGCCCCGGGGTTCTGGGTGTGGTTCTCACCCGGAACTCTCTGCAATGAATTTCCATGTTCCACGTTACATTGGGTGGTTTTCCTCCCGCAGACCCAAAAGAATGTATGCAGATAAATGAGAGTCTTTATGCGAGTGTGTTTACCTGCAATAGATGAGTAACGTTGTTCCCCCTTCTTGTTGGCATTAGTGTGTGAACCCCTACTAGATAAGTGGATTTTGTCTCATTGTAACTAGCGTATGATTTTCAATTTGAGACAAGTCTACACACGCGTTTACATGTATGTAACAGTCTTATTGACTCATAAATAGTCTGTAGGGTTTCCAGGGCTTTTGACGTATCTAATTTTAGGTTTTAAATGGAATAAGGGAGATGTTCCGTAAGATTTCTCGCGTGACTGTGAGAGTCTGGAAGCGTGAGGGTCACGCCAGATGCGTGGGAGTTGGCAACCCTGATTGACAATCATCATGATAACAATAGTGATAGAATTCCTGGCTCCGTGAGTCCACTGAAATGCGCATCGCGCCCATGCAGCTGCCTGGAAAACTCCCTGGAGCATCTGAGTGTGCAGCGTCACATCGGCGGCCCCGTGCTAATGGAGTTGATTGGAGGCACCGGCACAGGAAGGCCTACCGGGTCAATGCATTAGGCGCCGGGTCATGGTCCTCTGCCTGCTGGCAGAAGAGGCCCGTACTGGGGCTCTCCCTAACTGCTGGGACCTCAGGAGGGACCCTTAGAGGCACTCGGGAGTCATGCATGTGAGATTCAGGGGTGAAGGGCTTCAAAATAAGAGCGCTGTATAGCTACTTGAAAAGCCTTCGAAATTCCTTTACAGGCAAAGTAACGTGGCATTTCGTCCTTACTGCCTCAATCAGCCTGGGTGAAATGTTGCGATTTCACTTGTGATTATGAATTAAAATTTTAAAAATTGTTTTCGCAATCCAATGAAACAGTGATAACAGATAAGAAATTTAATTGTATATTGGCATAGTAATGAGTGTCACCATCTGTGTCTGTGCCTTGTTTTGTAACCATATCGAACCAGATGGCAATACATCGGGGGGGCGGGGGTGTTTGCTGAAGTGTTGATGTGGAATGCAGGAAAAAGCATATTAAACCGGCTCGCGCTGTAAACACGTGTTGTGTTGGGAGTGATACAGGTTGATAAAAATGCGTTTCGAACAGTGGATGTCAGCTCTCAGGGACGTTTGCTAGCCCACACATGTGCACGCGCCCACACACAGGCGTGCTCACACACAGGCGCGCCCACACACTCGCGTGCCATGTGCTTCAGTGCGGTAGGTCTGTTAAGCTGCCAGGTATATTCAGCGGTGGAGCTCAAAATGCCAGTCTCCCAGACACAAGCTCAGCCTGGGCCCCCTCCCCCACAGCGCTGGCGTGTTCTGGCTCCCCTATCCACGCCTGAGCCCCCTCCCCCATACCACTGGCGTGTTCCGGCTCCCCTATCCACATCTGGGCCCCCGGAACCATTTCCAGGTTTTCCCCTGGGTTTAGCATAACTAGCTGCACCGCTGCACTGCAGGGAGTCTTTTGTAGAATCGGACAATCCCCGAATAGAAGCACAGTGATGCTGCAGTGATTATCTTTTGATTAGCCCTTTAAGGTGGATTCAACTAAGCGCCCTCTTTTTTTGTCCTCTGGTGTGTCTGAGAAATTAAATGCTTAGAACGACATTAAACAGGCGGACTGCTGGAGTTTGAAGGCAATCCGAAGCAGATGATTTCTGAGCTTAAAAACAATATTGCTGTGGCCTGATGCTACGATGGCTTAACCATCGATGCAAGTTCGTTTGCTGTTAGCCGAAAGAGACCAAATGAGCAGGAATCGTCTCGCTTGCTGCTATGTAACTGGGTCGCCTCGACGACAGCGCAGTGCACTCATGTCCGTTCTCTTGCTTGTTTTATTCTCGCCCACATCCAGTCTATTAGTGCAAATTAGACATATCGGAGAGCCTGAAACCGGCTAGATGCTCGACTTGAAGGCCTGCGGTGACAGTGATGCATGCCAGCGGCAGAGAGAGGAATTCGGTCTTTCGGTGTGAGTGAAGTGCTACTCCATTAAGGCAGTCAGATAGTCGCCCCATTACGTCCATATGGCGGAATTTTGGTCGAAAGGATTTTTTGTGCTTTTCTGCACTAGAAATTTCAAATGAGGAACTCCTTTGACAAAAAGGCCATAAATTAAGATCCATCCATCCATCTTCCAATTGCTTATCCAAATCGTGGGAGGGCTTGAAGCCTAAATGTGTCCTGCAAGGGAATAGAATCCTTTGTGAAAGTTTTTTGTGAACTTTCATGTGGAACTTCTCATCTTCTCCGTCTTTTTCCCTCTAACTTTGAGCGCACTGTCGTTCACCTCTTCTTTGTTAAAAGGCATACTTTGTTGCAGTTCGGTAGCAATTTCTAATTTGTCTCGAAGATGACAGATGTTTGGTTTGTGTATCCTTGACGTAATAAAGCATATTTCTGAAAGCTGTTGCTGTTACTGTCACACAAACCGTACCTCAAAAAGCCCTTAAAAACTCAGCAGTTCATCTCTCTCGTCTTAGAGCAATGTGGATGCATGGCCAATTATAACTGACCACAGATTTTTGGGGCAATTTCAGAGGTGTCAACAGAATGAAACAGCTATAAAAACTGGGAGAAAAAAAAAGTTTTCCTTTCAATGTTAAATACACCCCAAAAAACAATCTGCAGCATTTTGAAAGGAAGAGCATGGGAGGAGGTGCGGTATAGCCTCACATTTACAGGGCTCTCTGTGTGTCTGTATATACTACAGTGTGGTGGGAACCAAATGTCCTGACGCTTTTACCCTTGTGGGGACATTTCTGCAGTTCAATATTCTAAAAAACTGTGTCTGCAATCAAAAAACTGAAATATCCGGAATAATTGTGTGTTTTGTTTGTTAAGGTTAGGGTTAGTTGAGATTATTGTTATGTCAATTGAAATAAATAGAGGGTTCCCACAAAGAGAAAAATAGCAGAATGTGTGTGTGTGTGTGTGTGTGTGTGTGTGTGTGTGTGTGTTTGAATGTGTGTATGTGTATATGCGAACGGGTTTACCCATCCTTAGGGGGACACATTGTCCCCATAACGTGATAAATATCCGTTTTTTTTTCTATTTTATAAAAATCGGTGACTGCTATGAAAAAACTAAAAATGCAAAAACTTGTATTTTGTTTGGTTACTTATGGTTATGGTTAGGGCAGGGCAGGGTAGGGGTTAAGGTTGTCATAGTTAGCGTTAGCATTTTTCCTATTGAAATGAATGAGCGGTCCCCATAAAGATATGTTTACCTTACATATGTGTGTGTGTGTGTGTGTGTGTGTGTGTGTGTGTGAATGCGTGTGTGTTCTCCCCGTGTTTCATGTGGATTTTCTCCAGTGTGGTTAGGTGATCTGCTGTCTCTAAATGGCCCATGATGTGGCTCTCTGACATACTGCCATCCATTCCAGGATGGTTCCTCTGAATTTGGTCCTATGCTTCCTGGGATAGACTCCAGGCTTGGCTGCAGTATGGGAGAGGGATAGATGTGCAATAACCAATGTGCAACAACATTGCATTTAACACACAGCAAAGGCTGTTTCCGCTTTTGAATAGGTTGTCCGTCAGAGTAGATTTTCCCTTAGCGTCGTAGGTGTCTTAGCATCGCTGGTCTGCAGGAAACAAAGCATGATGTGAGATAATAACATGATGACCAGCTGACGTTATTCGTCTGTCCTTTTTAATTACCCTGCGAAAAAGCCAGGGCTCTGCATTCGTATCTAGCAGATAACAGGAGGTCAGCTTGACGAAGATCAACGTAACGTGGAGATTTTGTAGCAGGTGCGGAAGGGGCGTGCGGCAGCCGCGTCTTTGTTTTGAGGAAGAAAGGTGTGAAGATGAGACTCCGGGCCGTCTGACATTCACCCCCCACCAATCTAAAAGATGTAATACAATCCGGCTGGGCGCTACCTGGGGGAAGCTTGGTCAGGAATCTATAGACGTGTCTTTGCACTCCGCGTGGGGAGCGGATGCCAGGGGAGGTGTGTTAGAGGCTTGGGGTGGTAAGCACAGCTGTTAAGGCGACATACGGATGGGGGTATCATTCTGTGCGACCCGGCTGTGCTCCTTGTGCCGTTTTAGGTAGTGCTTGTCACTCATTGCGCCATCTGGAAAGCGGTGGGACGGCCCGGCCGGCGGGTGGCCGTCGCCGTTGTTTTTCTTACAGTTTCGCAGAGAATGACGCAAAGATAGGTGCAGCCTTAGCAATACGGGTTTTTTCACCGGGTGAAAGCCAGGCGTACAGGAGTGGGAATGAGGCTGGTGTGTGTCGTTCTGGCCGCCATTCGGTTTGTATCCGTCCATAAACGTTTATCCTGGGTAGGGTCACGGGGAGTGTTTCCCAGCATGCAATGGGCAGACTAGCAGGGAACTCCCTGGCTGTTCATTACTGAGTGCACACTAAGGGCAATTTAGTGACACAGATTCAATTTCTTTGCACTGTGGAGGAAAAACCCACCAAAAAATAGTGAGAACAGGATAACACCCACAGAGCTGGGCCTGGGGAGTGACCCCCAAGCCTGCAGGTGTGAGGCAACAGTGCTTCCCACTGAGCCACTGTGCCATCCAATTCATTCATGTCTTAACTGCTTGTGTGAAAGGGTCAAAGGTCAAGTTTTTTTCCTGAAACTGTAGAAAATGGCCGCTAGAGACTTCTAGCCAATGGCTCAAATGTCCCTATCAAGGGGATGTGTTTACAGGGAGGCTTTAAAAAACAGGTTGCTGGAACACAGTCGTTGCATCTCAGGAAAGACGGGGGCCCATCCTTCTGCTTTAATAAGGAACAGCTGCTTGGATAGACGCTTACTGGCCCACAAAACAGACAGGAGCTGATCCAGTACCTTCAAGCAGGAATGCAGACGCCAGATCTGCCACAGTGTCAGGAAGCAGCATAACACCCCTCTCCTCACCTGTTCAGCCAGATGGTTTTAACGACCTTACAAGCTTTTATGCTATTCAAGCATCTCACCTCTCTATGAGTGATCAGAATCCATGGATCCCAGCAGTACATCGCACCATTTCTACTCCTCATCGTCACACTTGGCCAAAGCTTTTTGGTCTCATGTTTTATGTATCTGTATCTTTCCCTGAACTGGCTATCTAGTGCAGGGTCACAGTATGCCTGTCACAGGAAGCACGGGGTTTCCATTCAAGGGAACACCCAGGATGGGATGCCAGTCCATCACAAGGCGCATGCTTACCCATTATAGGCAATTCTGTGACATAATTTTGCCTAAAACCACATGTCTTTTGACTGTGGGAGGAAACCAGAGAAAACCCATGAAACGCAGTCAGTAGTTGCAAATAAACATGGAGCTGGGGGCGGCAATCAATCCCATAAGCCTAGAGGTGCGAGGCCCCACTGCTACCTGCTGTGGCACTCTGCCATCTCTATTTCTATATATTTGTTATTCACCATATAAATGATGCCAACCGTGAGCCATCCATAGACTTAGCGGTAAATTTATACATAGTGTCGACATGTACATGTACAAACAGGAGGAAAAAAAACATGTGGGCGGCATAATTCTTGATACCATCATTCACAGGGAAAATTACATATCTTTGGGGATCCCCCTAAAGCCAGAGAAGCCATTATCAGTTTGGCATCCGCTGCCATGAAACGCCAGAGGAGACCCTGCACGCAGCTGACATCGAGGGAAGTCATCTCGCGTTTGTGGGCCGTCACTCGCTGAGCCGCTTCTGAGATTCGGACCTTCAGCGTTTCCTCTGTAGCTTTCAGATACGGCGACACATTCGTCTTTGTCCTAGGGAAGGTAATTCGAGCCGCCGTTATCGCCGCGGATGTTCCGGCTCCCTAAATCAAATGTTTTAAGAGCGCTTTGTTTCTTTTCCTGGTAGATTTATGTTTGAGATGATTGGGGGAAGAAAGGCAAGGGTTTGGGTATTGTGGTGCTCTTTAATTTAGAGTTTGTGTGGTATAATGCTGAGTTCGGACAACAAGATTAATAGTGGGTGATGCTGTTCAGCTCAATATCTACTTAATCTTCCTAGCTTGCTGACCAGGGCGGCCTCAGCCTGGAATCTTGGAAGCAAAGTTCGGGGAAAGAAAAGTAGGGAAAGGTAGGGTCCGGCGTGCAGGAAAAGGGGGCAATGGGGAGGGCAGAGGGGGCGTGATAGAAGCGTACCCTCCCCCACACAGACACTCCCAAACAACAGCATGCATAGCATTCTTCTGTTATTCAAGCGCCTATGCAGTACAGGGTGCGGTGAGCGTGAGCCGGACCCAGGCAGGAGACACCCTGAGCGGAATGCCAGCCCATCACATGATGCTCCCGGGTGGCCAGAGGATCTCCTCATGTTCAGAGCTGGGGGGGGGTCAGCATTCAGACCCCCAGCGGCGGATGGGTGATGCCGCCGTGCCGCCTGCCCATGAACCTTGGCCGAAGAAGAACATGCATCCATTTCTCTCATTGCCATCGCTTTCTCCCCGGCCACACATCCAGCTGGGTTGCGGCTCCCATCTAGAACGTTCCGGAATAATTCTCCCACTGCTCCCTGGGTCCTCTTTCATCTCTGTTTTTGACAACAGAGAAGAAAAGAAATCAATATGTTAGCTGGTTGGGCCGAACAAACAAAAAAAAAAAAGGTTTCAATCAGTGGAGAATGGATGGAATCAACAGGATCTGTCAACAGGCATACAGGAGCATCCCGGCGTGCTTCTGCTGCGGAGCCAGAAACCTGAGGGGCAGGATGGGGGCGGAGCCAATCAGGGGCAGGTATGAGGTCACCTGTCGCAGGTCTTGGGCTGCCTTGTGGAGAGAGCTGTGTTGTAGGAGTGCATGGGGGAGGTGGGGGCGCACTTATTGTTATTTCCCCCCAGTCTCTTCAAATTAATCAGCACAGTGCACAGAGGCAGCTCTAGGCCTGTCAGCGCCCCCCCCCCATTCACCCCCCACCGGCACATGATAGAGCTATAATGCCAAGACAGACTGTGGGGAGCAAAAGGTGGGTGTAGGATTCCAGCAGAGCAAAACAATGCGTAAGTACCACGGAAAGAGCCCCAGCAGAGAGCCAGAGACCACCTTGCATGCCAATTGCCCGCCGTGCACCAGCTGATCCTGGGTCAGATCAGCTGTCTAACCATTACAGTGCGATGCAGGGGGGGTTATCATGATCACACGCACAAAGACAAATAACCCTCTTAGGATAACTATTTGAAAATCCCTGCGTCCCTGTCTATTTTTTTTTTTATTTATTTAAAAAACTAAATCCATTATGGCAATGCCATGAGATGTGCAGGACTGGTCTGTATCTCCACTAGTCAGTGGTTTGAAGAACTTTAAACTCCCCCAGTCAGCGCCGACCTGGGATGTCTTTGGAAATGGGCTCCATGGTGGCCGGTAGCCTCCTTATTCCCCGTCGTAAGTTACGTCTTGTTTACCGGCTTTCAAGAACTCGGCGGTCACAGGAAGAGCTGGCCGTTATTTCTGTGATTATTCCTTTTTATTTCAACTTCTGCTTTCCTACAACGGCATGATAATAAATCGCTTCACCATCCATGATTCTCATTGTTCTTTTTTTTTCCCCCCCGTGCTGGATAGTGATATGCGTTCCAAGAATACACGCATTGACCCGTCTGCTCATTTCACGAGCGACGGCCTTCGCTGCCCGACGTAGCTCCGGTGTCGCGGAACGTTCCGGAGGCGGTGTGGTTTGGGGGCAGGGGTGCCGCCTCTGCCTTTTTAATCTCAGCTGCATTTGGGCCGCGGCCAGCAGACGTCTCTGTTCACATCACTTATAATATGCTCGCCATCTTGGATGAGACATCATACTGATGCCTTGCTGTAAGTCCAGCAGACTGGCTAATTTAAGAGTGAGGTTTGTTTATCGGCTCACAGCAGAGCATCACACCATCAATTTCATTCTGGTCTGCAAGGGAGATCCGGGCTGGCAGGGGGACTGACATTATAGTGCCCATTGATCCACATTTTCATGTTCATCGGAGCTTGGATGGGGAATCCTGGTAGCTCTGAAAAAAGGGAGATTCTGTTCAATACAGCTTTAATGATGTTCTAGGGTTTAAATTAAATGAAAGTGCCTTTTTTGTGGATTTGCATTAGCAGGTATTGATTGCGTTCAGGCCGTGCTCGATTCCGAGAAAAAAGTTTATAGATCATTAACAAAAGTGAAATTATGTACAAGAAACTCAGAGGGCTGTAATCTCGATGTCCTTTGTAGCTTCATGCTTCTGAAGGGGTGATTGTTCTGCTTAGCACAGACTAACACGGACAGGGGTCAAGGGTCATTCTAAGAGAGCAGCGTTCGCGGAATACTGATAGAAGTTAAGTTTGCGTGCTGCCTTTGCCCACTGTGCACTTTGAAGAAGTTCAGTGAAGTTGCGGGTCACTTGGGACTGGAAGTAGTGTAAAAATAAGAATACAGGTAATGTTATAGCTCAGGGGAGCATTAAATTACACGTCCAGTTAGGAGACACTTCACAAGTATCCCATCATTCAGAATGGAACGCAGTCTCTGATTGGACGAGCCACTCTGTGAGGAGGGCTTGATTGCTGAGGTGCTGTCAGGGGTCCCCTCTGAACATCTTCTGCACTCAGCAGGGTCGTCATTTTTTTGGGAGCTGGCCGCTTTGCGATCACATGATTTGTTTGGATGGTTGAGGTCGCCACCCTAGCCGCGGGATGAGTAGGTGGTCGGCGTAAAGCTGAGCGTGACGCCGAGTGAGAGCTACATTTCTGGAGCGACTGTGGTGGAGCTGGAGACGCCAGTCCAGCACGGCTTTAATGAGTCGTTGACTCTTCTTAAGGAATGGTTAATCCTCCCCCTATTCCCTCCTCTGGGCCACCTTCCCTTGGCAGGGAGATCTTGGCAGACTGGAGCTCCACAGCAACGGTGGCAGAGCCCTCTGTAGATAACGCCAAAGGAAATGACAGAGCAATTTGTTTGTCACCAACTGGTCTGGTGGAAAATTCAGTTGCTCCCAAAGGGATGGGAAACTCACAGCTGGAATGGAGCCGTTTTTCCAGTGTGGCAAAAGCTATGGGGAAAAAAAAATACTGTTAAGGGTTTTTTTTCCCTTCACGCACTAGTGATAGATATAAAATACAGGTCATTACAGGTCCCTTAAAATGGCAATGGGCATTAGTGAGATATTTTACTTATTCCTTTGTTGTTGTTATTGTCATTTATTTTCTCTTATTCGTGCTCATCTAGATTGATTATAATGCCTCACATTTTTGTCTAAGCCTTTTATCCATTTAAACAGTTCAATATCAGAAAAAAATGGGGAAAAGCATGATTGAAGGCAAACTATTCATCAACAAAACAACAAACAAAAAAGAAGAAAAGTTAAGGTGCAGCCATCTGGTATATGGGTAGGCCCCTGAATAAATTCGGGAGTAATTTAGGAGTAGTTTAGGTCTCATCCTTAATCCTGCATGGTAGATTGAGGGTGCATTAGTGTTTTGACTCGGAAGCATTGATGTTTCAAACTGAAACCATCAAGTGGGGATTCATTTTTCAAGCTGAGATGACAGAGGCTACAGGGGGCACCAGGTGACTGTCGGCACACGGTGTCAGACAGAGATGTAGCCCCAAGCAGGGTGTCTTGATGAGGGAAGCGGGGATGGACACATAAAACAGGGCATTAAGCTCACTGTTGCCTCGTTCCACCAACGCAGTACTGGAGCTGGGCTGTTTCCCAAACCGGAACTGGTTCCGTGCATTTCCAGAAAAAATGGTCCCAGCACGGCACCATAACGTCAGGAAAAGTGGGACGGGCTATCGCACCCTACCTACCTGTAAAATTCAATCCATTATCAGCATAGTTTTGTCTGTTATCACTAGTGATGGTGGTGAAACAGCTAGCCAACTTAGTAGCAGAATAACATTACATTGTTTTTTCATCCTTTGGAAACCAAAAGATCGATTTGCTGGCCAGATTTAATAATGAATTATAAATATGCCATAGGTCCAATAAATAAAATATTGTGGTGCTCAAATGGTGAAGAGATCCTGAGGCGGACAACAAAGTTCAGTTTTTAGCCAACTCTTTTATTGTGTGATCCTTAAAAGGACATGTATAAAACAGCGAGTGAGAATAAACTCACTCGCACAGATGGGGGAGCCTTTACGAAAACAAAAATGGATACAGGCAATAGAGAGAGAGTGCGAAGAGTTTGGTTCAGCAGGTTATGAAAACTTAAAATCCAAAACAGATCAAAATAAATCCAAAAAACAGAATACATATGAATCTTTACACTACTTACATGTGCCTAAATAATATTTTCTGTTCTTTTTTGAAACCAGTGGAAACACAGACAGGTTCTCAAAAAGGACCAAATGAGAACCAGTTCCATGTTGCTGGAAACAAGGCATGTGACTGTGACCATCAGAGGCCTCCATCCTCCAATACTCCTTAATTGCAATGTAGACGTTCGTTACCTGCTACCGCATTCCTTTACTTTTGCAAAGTTTTGCTGGATATCCACAAATTTGGACAGAAACTTGTCGAGGACTTTTCAGAAAGGCATCCAGCAGGATGCTTTACTGAGTCCAAAGCAGGAAGCTTTTTTTGGCAGCTGTGCCGGGTACCGGAAGCTGTGGATGGAGCTGATTTGCGGGGATCGCTTTAATCACCTTCTGAAGAAATGTGACATCGTCGCATCAATGGAAAATACAACTGAATTATACCAGGCTGGCTACAGTTTTACACAGCTGGATGAAATGAAACTTACAGCCCAACAGACCAAACGTAGTATATTCTTGCAGTCTACCTCTTCATCTGCCTAAACCTCTGTTGTGATCTTATAGACTGACCAGTGGTCGCCTTGGGAGACTCAAACACAAGTTGATCAATGATAAAGATAAGACAGATTTCCAAGTTTCGTGAGGATTATCCAACTCTTGATATAGTGTCAGCATCTAGTTCGGAGCATAATTGGTATTGTGTACAGATGGTAATCCTTAATGTGTCATTGATATTTAGTATTTTTATTATATTCATCATAAAAGATTTGTAATCTCTTCTGGTATCTCTTAGCTCACAATTACTCAGAATTTGTAGTTAACATTAAAAGGAAGGTTACTCAATTTATATAAGTAATGCTAATGAGAAATGAGTTTGAGACAGCCTACATCACCATTTCCAGCATATTAGCTATACTTAGCTTTGAATTTATTTGCATGTGTTCAAACACTGGTAATTTCTGTGTGAGAACAACTAATTTTCCCCATTTGATCTCGCAGTGCATAGCATGAGCTGCTGAGGAATTTCTGCAAAAATTAGGGAAAGAAAAGCTATGTACATATAATTCGTTTCTAAGAAGTTGTTAATGGCCGTGAGTGTTGAGGAGAATATCTATGAATGGTCTGAGCCTGTAGCTGATCGTGACAAGATAATTCACAAGGACTAAATAAAGATTGACGAAATCGTGATGTCACATCGAGGAAAGAGATAAGTATTCATAGTACAACCATTCATACCCTGTCAGTAAAAAGGGAAATGTCTCATCCCATATTCCGTCCTTTTGGATCTGATTGGCTGCTCTTTCTACATGCCAGTCAGTGGATTGACAGTTAGTTCACACAGTTAAGACTGTCATTCTGTTTTCCTAAGCAAGTGTTTGTAGTTCCTGTCTCCAATTCCTGCGAGTTCTGCTGATGTTCTCATATGCACTTCTAGATATTTCATAACCGAGGTGCAGTGTTAGGTCCTTTGAAGGACTCATGGAAACGCAACCCTTTCAGGGTCAGAGATAAATAAAGGACACTACTCTGAATCTCCAGAGATAGTACAGAACAGAAAGTATTCTTATAACGAGAGGTCCTCATTACATAGAGTCCTTTTGTATAATTATTTTTAGGTCTTTTAAAGCATGTTTATTCTGTTACATATTCTACCTCTTTGTTTCTGCCTAGGTCAGGTTTTTCAGGTTTTGCTAATCAAAGTCATGTTCCGATAAGTTGAAGCTGTTTAAATTTTGTAGCACTGTAATAATTATTCTGTGCATTTATTATGGGATTCACAGAAAAGAGAGGTCGGCAGTACTGTACTATAAACAGTAATAGAATTTGGATGAATAGAGGAAGGGATGAAGGTTGTCTCATAAATGCTAGTGATTATTTTCGGCTATATTTTTGTATCCGGAAGTGAAAGGGTCAACTGTGAATCCATATTCAGGCAGGAAGGAATAATTGTGCTAAAATATTAAAAATATGTGGGGGATAATCTAGCACACCTGGCAGAGCTGGTTGGGTCGTTAGTGTCCTCAGGGCATAGGCCAGGGGCCTACTGGAAATGTAATGATGTCCCTTGTGTTAAACACAAATGTCAAACATCAGTGTTGGCGGCAGCTGAGGTTAAACCAAGATTAGCTGCTTTCTACCACATCCCACCATGTCTTGCTAACCATGTTGTCGTGTGAGAACTTGGGCTTAATGTATACTATGATGTTTTGTAGGGAAAAGGTTACCCACCCTAAAGTACGTAATTCCTTTTTTCCTTTATGGGATTTTATATATATATATTTAATTTTCTTCAGTATAACAGTATAATAGATGATTCATATCTATGTATATTATTCATGGGACATTATTGTAAGGTGGTATACGGCTCATTCTGCCCTTTTCTGAGGTTTCCACGTTGAAGGCAAAATGCTCTCTGACAGTCCTGCCCATGAACTAATGTCATCCGTGCCTGGCGTCTGACGACTGGTACCGCTTGATGCTGTTTCCCACAGGTGCGCGGCTCGCTGTGTTTCTGCTCCCTGCTCCCGAGGGACAGCCCTCCCTCCCTCCCGGTCGGCGGTGCTTCAGAAACCCGCCGTACGTGCCCCAGTAGCCGTTCTCCTTTTCGCCTCGTTTGACGGCAGGGGGGGTGACCTAAGACGTCCCCGATTTTACTGCATCAACAGTCCAATAATTGCCCGTTGTCTACCATTAACAGCCGTGAGCAGATCATTCTGGCACATGTAGTACAGAATACCATTTGTGATTTGATTTAATGTACTAATTGATTAAAGCGTTTGATCAATTTGAGGGGGGGGGGGGGGCATAAAAATACTGTCATACAGGGTAGCCTGATATATTTAAAACATTTAAAAAGGGCCTTTAGATTTATAGTTTATTTTTGCATTGTGTTTTTGGTGGATTTACAGCAAAAATGGATATGTGAAAGAGGCAGAATTAGATTTTTATTTTGCAAATTTAATTATGCAGAGGGGGCGGCTTTATACACATCATCTGATTTATGTTTTGTTTTGATTTATTTCTCCAACAATCACCTTTCCTTGTCACTCGTTATGAATTCCGCTGCCGGATTTTCCCGTCTTAACTGATAGATATGTGATTAACTAATCCCTGGAACAAAGAAAAAGGCTGTTTGACATCTGAGATGATGAGATTGTAATCTACGCGGCCCTACTTAAAAACATCCAATGTTTACTGCTGAAATGATAGTGTCCTTCAAAGAAACCAAACTTCAGTTCCATTTGTTCATTAGGCTCTGAATTCAGGTAGATACTTACCAACTGTACTTACTATACTTCTGAGTTATGTCTGTGATTTTGCACACCCTTTACGCATAGTCACCTACACTCTAGAGTTATTATCTGTGTTTCAGTGACATTTTACTAGCATGCCATACTTTAATGCACATTAATGCTGTGGCTATGAAAAGCCTGTTAAAATGATCACCTGTGACTGTTTGGGGAAGGGGAGGTAAAAAGCATTTCATGGCGGTTCTGAATCTCCAGATGTGCAATTAGAAGATAAACCAGATGTTGTTATTGTGTACAGGGACATGCTAATTCACCATTCTCTAGCTATCTGCGTCTATCGGATGACAGCAGAGAAGCCGCAGCCCCTGCTTAGAATACCTGACAATCAATCTTTTTACGCTTGTGTTTTCAGGAGATTTTCGGGCTTCCCTTATGGGCAAATTCCCCATGAGAATCCCCCCACTCCAGTCTCTTTAGCATGCATAGCCGTACAATCAAGTAGTTTACTGAGTATTATTCTTGAAAAGTTAGTCTTGGCTTCAGAGAATGCAAGTCACCGCTGAAATCAGTTCTTTTTTGGTTGTTCGAAGGTATCCATAGCCTTTGAATTGAATTGAGTAACTCTGCAGGAGGTCTGAGGAGGCATGGGCTCACACTGTGCTGTCCCTCAAGGCCAGCGTTGTCTTGTGAGGTGTGAGAGCCTGAACAAGCTGGGCTCGAGGTGTGTAACCTTTGTCGACAGATTTCTATAAACAGTGGATCGTCCCAGCCGAGTGCTGAATGTCCAGTGTTACATCCGGTTATAGATTCAGCGCTGTGCGTAACTCACCTCCAGCGCTGCTTTCTTTGGGAAGGTTGAAAACGGTGAGTCAAGTGCTATAAAAAAAAAAAATCTGGGACCTTGCAATAAACCCAGCATCCCATCCAAGGTGTCACCAGCTTGCTGCATAAGACCACAATTTCCATGTGGCTCCTTACTGGAGAAGCATTTAGAAGATGGAGGGATGTTTGTTCTGCAGGTGTTTTTAATGGTTTTCTGCTTTTCTGCTAGCTGCTATCTCTGTTTAATTTGATGGCTATATTGTTCTCCAATCAGCATCCAGTCTTCAAAGGTTAGAAAAACAATTTGTCAATTATACATAGAGCATATGTCTTATATTAAATCCTACATTAAACCAACAGAATATAATCCACTAAGAAGCAAGAGAAAGTCAGAGCTCCATGTCTAGAAATCTATTAATGAGTTACCAAACTTAGATGACCGATCATGTTTTGCTGCAATATTACTGTAGCCTTTAAGGAAATTACAAGTATGCATGATTATGTTTAGACTAATTCCCATTGAAAATACCCACTGTGACGATTTCTAGAGATTTAGCTGGTTTTCATAATTTATTGTTGAATTTAGAAGAATGCTATTGATTTTTTGTCAGCCTGTATTTGCACTACATGAGGATTATGTCAATAAAGTTTTTGGAGGTAATATATATTTGTGTCCGCAGCGGGCTGGAAGGACAGGCCAATGCTGAAGCGAAAGCGTGCCCGTGTTCGGCATGTCTCATCATAATGGGGGGGCCGCGGGCACGGGGGCCTTTCGCTCCCTCACAAGGGCCGCCTCAGTCAAGGAACTAAGCTGCTCAGTAGGTCAAAAGCTGGCACCTGTATGCCCATCTGCATGACCGTCTAGGTCAGGGGCGGCCAGTCTTATCCAGAAAGGGCCGTTGTGTATGTGACTTTTCTGCAGCTACCCAATTAGATTACTAATTACAGGACTGACTGGCTGAATAGGCCTGACACCTGGCTTTGAACAGCTGACCTAAAGGTTACCCCAAAATCCTGCATACACACCGGCCCTTTGCGGATAAGACTGCCCCCCCCCGCTCTAGGTACATCATAAGAATGTCAAACTGCTCTGTCTCATACAATTAATTGATTCCCTTTCAAATCAGTGAAAGTTTTATCTAATGGCTCTTACTTTAATAAGAATTAAAAAATTAAATTCCAACAGGAAAAACAATAATAATAATAATAATAGAAATCATCATCGTCGTCGTCATATAGAGATACCAGTCTACCTATCCACATGTTTTTGGTCTACAAGTGGAAACTTGTATGTTTCGCGTTTGTTTGTTTATCTGTCCGTCTTCAGTAAAGTCATCTATCATCATGCAAAACAGATGGGAATGCAAGCGTCGGCGTCAGCAGATGGCAGCAGGGGAGGGTCTGCTCCTCCACGTAACCCTCAGTTACGCTTGCGGTGTGAGGACCGGCCTCCGATAGGTACATGGGCTTGCGTCTTATGCATAGTTGCGTCTGCGGCACTCAAGGTGTCGCCTCGACATCGGCCCTCATGCGCTGCAGGTACAGAGGTGCGCGTTTCCTGTGGGCTTTTCAGAGCTTGTCTCTTCTTTTTTGTATTTTTTGTCAGGGATCAGCGGCTTCCCCCGAGGTGATGCTGTCTGGGTTTTGAATTTCCACCCATGTGTCTCTCCTCACTCTTGAGGGGGGAAGAATATTCAAAGTCGATAAGGTTTTAATTTTAAAGTAAACCAGAATCACAGCATATTTTCAAGGCTTTGTATGAGTGGAAAGTAATAATTACTACAGGACCAGGCTCCTTTATGCCAGAAACAGGTGTCCGACTTTAAACTTAGAATAAACAAGCACTGCAAGTAGGGGTCAGTCTGTGGTTATTGAGGATCAGGCAAGATGTTCAGCAAAGCTGTTCACCACCACTCAAACCATGCATTTGTGCAGGGGCCCCTGTTGGCCAAAAATACAGTCCTTGTTTAGCAGCCACTGAAGCAGTGAGCTAGCTGTGATCTTCTGACTGTACTCGTAGCAATTTATTTAGTGTTTGAAACATCTGAGGGGGGAGGTCCCGGAGTTTCTTTTTCAGTGGGGGCCCCAGAAACAACAAAGCAGCCCCTGGAGATGACAGCATGTGCGGAAAGTGCATTTAGAGCCCCGTCGCATTTTGAGCCCCGTTCCTTTAATGCGACACCCACAGTTTTCTCGACCAGCAGCGATGCCAGAGCCTGACTCGGCTTGACGTGGGTGCATGAGAGCCCGCGGGGGGGTGATGGACTGAACTCCCCACCGCAGAGCTCATCAGCCTGATGGTCATGAACTGCATGCATCAAGGCCTTTAGTGCAAACAACGTCCATTTATCGTGACAGGCAGGGGTTAATATTTATCGCAGAATTCTCATTGTTAGCATATATTTTTATGTACGTCGGTATTAGTCTGTAGTAGTGCCCTGCAATGGATTTGCATCATATATTTCAGGAGATTGGGTTCAGGGTCACTATGACTCTATACTGGACAAGTGGTGAATAAGGAATGGATGGATGGATGGATGGATGGAGGGTTTGTATCTATATATACCATTTGTGTATACTTTGAACTGCTTCAGTAAATTTTCTTCAATGAATGGAATCTGTCGGAGTTCGCTTTCTTGTTAATTGTTTTAATTAAAATGTTCCTTATAATTGGAAAGCAGTACATTTATAGCAACTTGTATTAGTGGATTTTAGGTTCAGGTTGTAAAAAGAAACACAGATGTCTAGCTAGAAAAAAAGAAAATATTCAAAAGAGCAGCATGGCGGATGTATTTTGGGAACTGTATTTGCGTATCTTACTGTTAATTATGTCAATTAACATTAATTTCACTGGAATTTCTTCCTCTTGACCTTTGCTTATCTAGAGCATTGAAATCAACTGACTTTAGTTAACATTTGCATTTATTTACTCAGCCAACGCTTCTATTCATTTGTTTTTCTCTCATCTAAACTGCGGAGAGGAAGCAGGGCCAACCTAGACTTTGAGAACACTTTCAGTCTTGAGCTGCTGTATATATGAAATAATATATTGAACCATACTTCAAGTAGAACAGCTGGATGAAGGAAGTGACAATATACTTATGGAAGGTTCCAGAACCTTTTGGAAATGTTGAATGATGTCTAGACCAGGTGGGGAGACCACCTTAACTTCATTGTTCGCTCTTGAATTTGCTGAGCAGTGTGAAGGGTGGCACTATCATGCTGGAATATGGGAACATCATCATGCCAAGAACTGATCTCAAATGGTACACGATCAGGACGTCACTGCCCAGATCAGCAGACGCTGCTGGCGTTCCCCAAACATAAACCCATCCAAAAGGGGTGAAAGATGACTGATCAGACTATTTTAGTTTTCTTCCACTACCCGTGGGTCCCAGTTTTGTAATCCTTACAGCAGCTTGTGTGTCTTTGCGCTTTGGCTTTGGATACAAGTGGTTTCTGAAACGTAGCCCTGCCATCCAGATTTGGGAAGCTCACTATGTGTGTTTTTCGCTGAGCCTGTGTCGCAGAGATGCTGATTCAGTCCTTTGCTGACTTTTAGGTAACTTTAGAATTACTTTTACGGTGTTTAGCAGTTATCCTGTAAACTCTCCATCTATCCCAGTCAATGAGTTTCGACTTGTGACCACTGTTCCTCTGTATTTGTAATTGTGATTAAAGTCCTTTTTCTTGCAGCACGTCTACTGTTTGGTCCTGTGTCTGCATCTATTAAACTGGATCAGGCGTGGGACCCTTGACAGCAGACCAGAGAGACTTGAAACACCTTCAACTATCTTGAATATTTTATGTATATATTAGTCTATGATGTACAAACACAGAAACATAAAACATTACATCCCTCAGTGGTTCTGAGGTCTTATACTAGTACAGCCAATATATTTGACTGTTTTGGTTCTTAAATTTCATGAATCACATTTCATGTGGCGCAATCCCTGTGGGACCCAAAAAAACCTTAAGCAGTAAAGTGGTAAACTTGCTAATTGTGTAATTACCTTCTAAAATGAGTCTGCAGTTATTACTTTGCGGTTTTATTTCAAATAGGACCATGAGATTTCAGGAATACTGAATATAAGGCAGTACTGCCCCCAGTGTGTGATTTGTGATGGATAAAATTCATGAATGAGGAACATCCTGAGATTGGGCTACAGGGAATTTTACTATCATCCCTCTGCCATGACAGGTTTTTAGATGCAGGGAGTCTGTCCCGGAAAGGCCTGGGTACGATTCAGGGAACAATCCAAATGGAATTCCAGTGCATCACAATGAACATTGTCACACACTATGGCCGAATTCATGACACCTTGTGTAACCAAAGGAAACCCACACAGATACAAGCAGGACGTGCAACTTCTCACCCAGGAGGTGCAAGACTACAAGCCGGCCAGCTATAAAGCCTGTATGGACCCTGCTAGGTAGACCGTAGCCTGTTAAATGAAGAGTTAGCTTAGCCAGTGATACGGCAGCCAATGGGTGTGAATCTCGTAAAGGAGAACTATGGGAAACCCTGAGCGAAAAAGAGAAAAAAGCACGACTAAGGAAAGTATGCATGCAAGTTTTCAGAAAGTTTCTGCGGCGTGTTGGCAGTCCTGCGCTTTCCCAAAAACAACAAATAATAAAAATTCTTCTGCCCACATGGTATAGAAATGTGGCCTTGTGGAACAAAAAGAATAATGCCTTTTTTTCAACACTGCAGTGCATACACAACCCACAACAAACCCCCCCTCCAAAAAAAAACGAGAAACAGTAGAAACCTCAATGTCCCACTCTTCCCGCCTCCCTCCCCGTCCCTGTCCTCTCCTCCATCTCCTCCTCGAGTTGATTGGCTGACTCTTCAGTTCTTGGTACGTCCGGGAGCCGGGGGGGGAACTTTTCATGATTCACGCAAGGCTTCCTCTCCTGCTTGCCATAAGCATGTGCTTTCAGGAAAGAGAAAGCAGGAAACCTTAGAGAAGTGTTTCCTAATCCGGTCCTTGGGGACCCACAGTCAGTCCACATTTTCACTCCCTCCGAGCTCCCTGCCGACAGTTCACATTTTTGCTCCATCCCAAAATGTAGACTATTTCGTCCTCCGTGACAGGCGAGAGGAGTCAATGGTGCGGCAGCCAATTATGAGGCGATCACACGCCGATCGGGGGCCTTTGCCGCCTTGAACGCCTCTTGATTACTTATAACCCAGCTTAGACCTAGGATGGGAGGCCACCCTGCATTTTAAACCATTACTGATTCCACAGTGGACATAAAGATACAGGCATCTGATAGTGTGATAATGCACTTTTAATGTTACAATGACAAGAGCTTGGTGTTTGAATAAATCACAGCAGGAGACTCCATTGTGATTTACATGACGTTCCCTCAAATTTTTGCTGAATATACCATTAGTTTGACTATCCATCCATCCATCCATCCATCCATCCATCCATCCATCTATCCATCCGTTCTCTGCAGTATCACTGTATCCCATGAAGCACATGGCATGAAGCTTACGGCACCCTAGACTGGATGCCTGTCCACTGTAGGAGGCTCATTCAGTGACAGCAGTTTGACTGTCTGCTTGGACTGAATAAGGAGAAAAGCCACATGAACTCAGACGGAATCTGTGATTCGAACCTGCAGCCTGTCAGCTGCTCCTCAGGTCTTTTTGTACGTTTATTTTTCAGCTCATAATTTTTTTTTCCTAATATCAGAAATAATGTTGAGATGAGTGAGTTGTACTTCTGAAAAGCATATTAAAATGAATCACTTAGCGAGGGACAGGCCTGTGCAGTCTGACTCTAAAGCGGGTGTGATTAATTAGCCCCGCATCTGCATATTTTATAAGATCACAGTGTTAACCTTCTTTAAGGTGTGATAGCGAAAATGTCTCCCATTTTGAATCATCGTGAGCTTGTCATTCTCTGTCATTGGTTTATGGAAGAAAAACTGCAAAAAAAAATGCCCCTTAGACATGCACACTGGGAATTTGCAAGTGTTTTTTGGCTCATGG
>JAODKF010000042.1:13759498-13770120 GCA_026779585.1 Mormyrus proboscirostris | reverse complement strand
GCCCCCCCCCCCCCCCCATTCCCCGTTTTCTGCGGGAGATCACAACACCCAGCCTCTCGACCCGGTGGCAGCGTGTTAATTAGAAATTCAATTTAAGACGTCAGAAAAGAAAATTCATTAGTGAGCCCTGCTGGAAGTGCAATTTAAATGGGAGACATTTGGACTGGGATTAACATCCACAGCAGCATCCGTCGGACGGGTCCCTACATTTAATAGGGCTTCTCCCCCTCACAGATGCCCATTCCCCCTCCCTGTATCCCATAATGCAACATTGTCAGTAATGTTTCAGTGCAACGTGAAGCTACAGGCACAGTGCTAAAGTTCAACCTACATTCGTAGGATAACTAGTCCTTTTTTTTTGCTGAAAAAAATGTATAGAGAAAAATGCAGTTTAAATTGCAGACTTAAAGTCAGCTGGCTGTATATGGCTCCGTAATAAGGTGAAAAAAAGCACCGTGAGATGGGATCAAAATCATAAAAGTCATAGTAAGTCAGAGGAGGTGAAGAGTGTGTCTACCTGCTCCCGGGGTGCTAATGACAGCACTATTTTTCCTGCTGCCTGTGCCCAAAAGCTCGCCTAGTCATCATGAGCCCCCACCCCGTAGGTCTCCCTCCGGCACCGAAAGTAATCCGCGGAGCTCTTAATGTGAAGAGATCTGACCTTTGCTGAGGTGCCACTCACTTTGCGGTGGGCTTCATCGCTCCGCGTCGGCCTCCACGCCGCCGCCGTGCTCCCCATTTACAGCTGCGGTTTGCTTCTCACATTTTGCCTGATATATTCGGAAGAGATGGTTTTGGGCAAATACAAATGCAGAAGCTTTGGCGCTGTTTTTAGAAGAGAATGTTTATTAGTCCGCTCAGCGTCTCCCTCTTGAGATGTGAAATATAACACTGCGTGTAGGCTGGGGATTGATGGTTCAATCGCTTCAAAGGCTTTGCCACCAAGAAAACATTCTTTTTTTCGGGCTTATTCCCCATCTGAGTCACAGAATGCCGGAAGTCTGATAGGGCCTTATAATTTATTCCTGGGAACATGTAACGCAGAATGGAAATGGGGCAGGATGAGGCCGCACGCTTTGTCCATGCATATGACGGGGCAGACTATATAAGGCCACTCGCATCGTCCGCATGTATGGCGGAGCGGGCAGGAAGAGGCAGCATCTGTTGTCTGTTCATATGGCGGAGAAGGCAGGATGAGGCCATGCGTATTGTCCACATGTACGGCAAAAAGGGCCGGATTGTATGCGTGCATGCCGGAACAGGCCGGATTGTCCACGCGTACGCCAGAGCGAGCACGATGCCCCTCTCCATTTCCCTGGATCAGCGCTTCTTCGCCCCAGGTCCATAATGCTGTTTAGACATACCGGCACAGGGTGAATGCACTGGGGGCAAACATAAGGCCTGCCTGGCCTCCCTCTGCCCCCCAGCATTGTTCCAGTCCAGATTCCCCACGTCTGTAAATCTGTGTGATTGAGTTGGACAGAAATGAAACACTAACCATTCTCAAGGACTCCATGTGTTGTGAACAGAAAAGCCTACAAACTAGCATGAGAAAAGAAAAATCTTGTGCAAGATATACTTTTATTCTTGAAAGCAGTCATTGTTATTGTTTGTTATGGGAATTTTAGATGAATGCTTAAATACTGTCATACTACAGTATAATATGCAATATATTGTAATGTAATATAATACAATAAATCTATCCATCCATCTACTATAACCTCTAATCCAGTACTAGCTTGCATTAGGCAGCGGATGCCTAGGATGGGATGCCAGTCCATTGCATGGCACACACATATACTGAGGGCAGTCCACCTAAAGTGAACGTCTTTTGACAAGAAGTGAAAATCACATACCCGGATTTCCATTTCAAAGACATGGAGGGCATGCAGACAAACTCAGAATCGAGGGAAAGGACTCAAAATCTCAATCCTGTAGGTGTAAATTTAATTCAATTTATTTTTTATAGAGCTTTTCCCTGCATAGATACCCCAAGGTACTTTACATGGGTTTGTTGTAGTACAGTACAACATCATTAAGGCAGAATAAAACAGAAACAGGGAAAAGGAAAGAAAGAAAGAAAGAAAGAAAGAAAAGAAAGAAAGAAAGAAAGAAAGAAAGATGACTACAGAGGAGAGGAACCAAAAACTCTCAAGTAGGGAGAAAAGAACACCTTCGGGGTCCAAGGTCACCTGGTTGCTTGACTTCCCTGAGCATGCTAATGTTACTGAAAGCTAACGTTATGCTACCCAATGGGCCGCCACACCACCCTTAATGACAGACATTGCACTGTTATATATATGTTTCTTAGAAAACTATAGACCAAAATGGTTTGGATGGAGCTTTGTGTTTAGCCAATTTATTTGGGTCCACTCTCACTTTGAATTTACATCATTGCCCGGCTGTTCCAATGGGTGAGAACGTTTCAGTCGGTTTTGTTCTGGAAATCTACAGAACGTTCCAAAAATTCCCTGCCAAAGTACTTTTGCTTTTTCTGGATTCATTTTCATTTCATCCTGTTGAAAATATTATTTTGTGGTCATAGGATTTTTTTATTCTCTTTGCCAAATTACACGGTGCCTAAGACACTACAGCGGATTAGGAAATTAATCACAGTGACGAATTTAATAGCTTCCTGGGCGAGTGTGGAGGAAGCTGGTGACATGCTCAGCTGCTGGCCACTCAGGGACTTTCCTTAGCGTTAGCATTAGCACTCACAGACACGGACAGTTTATCACTGGCTCCTTCATGATGTCACCCTATAGCTGCACCCCTTCCTGTCGCCTTAAAGGAACAGGCAGGGAAGCTTCATATAAAGATCAAACTATCATCAGTTATTATGGTGACCGTGTGTATCTGTCATTTCTTCATCTGGGAAGAGCTTATTCTGCATGCACACATTATAAGAGATCACTAGTATGCAATCACACCACCATCACTGAAAGCAAGAAATTCTGAACTAGGTTAAATAGGTAACTCTACATTCACAAATGAGTGATGTGGCATCTTTTTAACAGAGATTTTTAGGCTTTACAACTGTCTCATCAAAATAAGGTTGTTTTGTCCCTTAGTATCTGAAATGTATGGAACAGGTGTCTCTGTCATTTGATGTTTGATTTAATGGCCCGTCAAATTAAAACTGCAAACCACGGCCGTACATCACAGACGCAAGGACGGCTTGCGTCGCCTGCGAGCTGCAATCCCTTTTCTCGCCATCCCGCTTGTCATAAAAACAAACTCTCCGATAAGCCTCAGTGAAGCCACTCGCGTCATCGGCGGAAATGACAGAGAGGCCTGGATTGTGTCTTTTAAACACCTCCAAAAGATAAAAAAAGAAAACAGAAAAGGAGTGAGCTGGAAAGTAGGGCAAAATCTCCGGAGTGTGGGCCCCATGAATGATTAAAGGAATATTCACTCGGCTGGATTACACTCCGAAAACAAATGGAAGTTTATCTCATGGCTCCTATCAGCAGATTCGGTCCGGCTAAATAATTAAGCGGAACGGTGTGCTTTTATGGGTACAGTACGCACGAATTGTTAAATACGCTCGGTTTTCTTGAGGCTAAAGAATGAGCCAGTTTTCATAGTTAGAATATAATCTGATCGTTGCCTGGGAATAGTTTGGGGGAGAAAAGTTAATGTAAGCCTGAATCTGTAGCTGAGAGACAGGTTACTGCTGCAGAAAAAGGGTTCCCCTTCATTCCTGCTCATGCCCGTCACCACCATCACGACGCTCCGTGCCCTGACTCAGATGGTGGACATAATAACCCAGCAACCACCTCCTTAATGTCCCGGTGAAGCTGCAAAGAGGTTCTGGGGAGCTGACGGGAGACTCGGCGACGGGCCGAGCCCAGTCGGGCCCGGGGCGCTCGCCGTAAAGTGACGATTCAATAACCCATTTATGCCGCCGTGGCCACGGCAACAGAGCGACATCCCGAAACTTAACGGGACGGCCCGGGGCATCGCCTCCCGAGATCTCGGCACTGAGGCTCTTGTTGCACTCAAATTGACAATCAATACCTCATTTGCTGTGCCTTAGAAAGATCATAACCCCCTCTTCCAACTTGGACATAATGATATAATGCTCAGGAACATGCCTTAAATCTCTATAATTTCAGTCTTGGTGAAGGGATTTTATTGAGCTTGAAAAATAATCCAAACATTTTCATAGAGAGAAGAGCAGGTATTTACAGGCACAATATTTACGGCCAATCTACCTCCATTATCCATTAAACTAGCCTTTAAGGTGCACGGTAATTCCCCTTTTATCCACCTCTTCCATCCCAAAAGGAGGTTGGCCCTCAGCCAGCTGACTCCACATCTCTCCTAGTCTGGAGCATCCAGAGGACCTGGTAAGATTTCCAGAGGTGGCTGAGGAATGATCAAAGGTTTCAGCCATGCATGTGTGCATGCAGATTTCCCCGAGAGGATAATGTTAATCCGCTCTGGATCCTCCGTCCCTTGAACGCATCCCGAATGTCTAAATTATAGGCTGATAACAAGCCACTCACTGTCACTGGAAGAATTTCAGCTGCGGGGCCCAGAGACGGACACGTATTTTTAGCATGCCTGAAATAGAGCGAGCTAAAAGTGGCAGGGTCGCCTCGACGCTCAGATAAAAGACCCACAGGCTGCTACATCAGCATCGGGGCTCCGGAAGTGCAGCTTTGGAGGAGATGTCTGCCTGCATTATTTACATTGCTGCTGCGAATCTCTGCAGATGGTTGCCCATATGCACTGTAGGCCAAACTGTAATTACACGGATTTTGCATGAGCGAAGCAATTTAAAAAAATGATCCCTGGAATTCAAGGACATAACTTTGGGTTGAACATCGGGGGGGGGGGGGTTGAGGTCTCCACCCATTCAAGGGGGTCCAGGGGCTTGTATTGGCTTGTTTTGATTATTGAGGGGGGGTTACAACTCCCCCAACATTTATGCCCATACTGGAATTGCGCCTCTTCTTCTCTCCCTTTTTTTGTCTGTAGCACGGTTGTACTTATGTGTCACATTTTGTCATTTAATCACCTTCCCATCACTGCTCTCTCGGGTTTAAAATGTCGATGTCCTGCGACGGTCTGTTTGTGTTGATTTATTTTTTTTTTATTTTGGTGACCGTGCTGCATTTTTGGCAGGTAGTCGATAATAAACTACCACAGAATATACATTTGACAAAGTAACGATCTAAAGACTCTGTTCGGACTGCCGTCCTTCGAGATCCAGCAGTAAATAGCCGGAGCGAAGCTACCTGCATATCTGCTCCTGCTCCAAGCAAGACCTCGTGGGAGGGGGCACAGATGAACCTTTGATCACTGGTCTGTTGGTTTCATGTCAAAATTTTGCTAGCGAGTGGCACAGTGCGTGCGAGTCACACGACCGCCCATGAATATTCAGTCTAACGTCGAATCGGTGTGCAGTTTCAGGTTATTTTAACACTGATGTGCTGCTACTAGAGAACTGACACCAGGGGGTTTCTGGCTATTGAAAAGATCAGGGGCTACATCAAGTTTACCTGGGGCTTGACTTTTTTTTTTTGATGTGCTAAAATACTCGGGGCTAGGCTTAAAATACTCAGGGCTAGGCTTAAAATACTCGAGGCTAGGCTTAAAATACTCTGGGCTAGGCTTAAAATACTCGGGGCTAGGCTTAAAATACTCGGGGCTATAGTGATTAGACCTAACAATACTGATGACTAACACCATGACAACACGCTAAAAACGTAAGTATCGTTAAGTGGGAGGAGCACTCTTCATGGGAGTATGTGTGGCTCAGTGCATTAGGATGCTGTACCTGTGATTGGATCGTTGGTTCCCGATCCTGTGATCGCCAGGGTGATTTCACAGTCAAGCACTTAACTCCCAGGGCACCATTTTGGATAAGAGTATCAGATGACATTTTACCTTTCCTTACTTTATTCTTGTTGTCTCACATATATGAAGGTGTTTCTTCCCTAACAGTAAAGCTTCCCAAAGCTTGATGGTCGACCCAGTTCTCAATCATAGCCCTTCTGTGGTCTGACAGTTCATTTTGTGTCTGTTTTTCCTCCAAAATGATTGTACTTTGCTTTTGCCATTCCCATCAGCTTTTGGTACTCCTGTAATTTTTGCTTCCCTTCCCAGAATCCCTTGTCTTTGTTCTCCCATCCTGCCTCCAGCATGTCTAACAGGTTTACTTATAAAGAATAAGTTCTTTTATTTTTCAAAAGCGGGGACCAAGAAAAACATTGCAATCGCATCTGTGCTGTAATCAAACAAATAGGCAAAACACAGGGAAAGAATTCCCTTCCTTGGCACAAACGCACTTCACATGTCACAGGAAGGAAATGTTTCAGTCAAACGCTGTGGGGTGTCATGGACGCAAACATGGAAACAGAACATAAATGTGTTTTCTCATCTCTTTAGTTCCTCGCCTCACTTTAAAAAACTTTAACTAAAATGGAAGTGAGTGCTTCTGTGTTTGAAATTCAGGGGACCAAAAACGGAGGTCCGTTGAATTTGTGTTTTTTTTTTTTTGTTTTTTTTTCCAGAAGCGGGAGCTGTTTGCAGTTGGGGTTTCTGAGGGCTGCTTATTTCACACAGCGAGGGGAAAGGGCACGGCCGCTACCTCCGGCTTCCGATAAGCGTCCTATTCCGGGTCGGGCATAGAGCTGAAGTCCGTGGGTCGGGGGGGGTGGGTGCTTGGGCACCAAGGCTTATGCATCTTTCAGATGCCTCACCCCCCGTGGCCTCTGTCACCAGACGTTCCTTTGGTGCTATCGTGCGATCCGATCTACCGAGCAAGGTGCCTCAGAAGCCTCTGGGAGGGGAATTTGCGAGAGGGACTGTGATCTGGCTGGACGGGCAGCATTGCCAAAGAGAGACTTTCCTGGGGGAATACTGGCTCTGTCTCGACTCCTCTTGACCTCTGTGAGATTCTGTCAGGCTGTAGGCACAGGTGTGAGGGGAGGGGGGACACTGCATAGATATTCACAAGCAGAATACTGCACTGTGACTGGCCATGACCCTTTGAGGTGTGATATATGTGGTAGACTCCCAGTAGATTGCCAAGTATACATCGAAGCCCATTAGACACGCAGCAACTCGGTGCTGTTAAATGTATGGGGGGGCCATGTGAGCAGGCACACTATATGGCCAAAAGTATGTGGACACTAGCTGGTCCAGCGTCTCATTTCAAATCCATTGGTATTAATATGAGGCTGGTCGGCCCTTTGCTGCTGTAATATCCTTTACTCTTCTGGGAAGGCTTTCCATTAGACGTCAGAACATTGCTGGTGGGACTAGCGGCCATTCAGGTTGGGTATGGATGTTGGGTGTTCAGGCCCCGTTCCGTCAGCCTGTGTGGCCGATCACATTTTTACCTTCACAGTCACCTGGCTTGTGGTTGACCAGAGCAGCAATGTAACGAGCTGACCTGCTGGAAAGATGACATCCTATGACGGTGCCAAGTGGAAAGTCACTAACCTCTTCTGTATGGCCACCCATTCTGCTGCTAATATTTGCTGTAGGAGGTCATGTGACACACCTGTGTCAGCAATGGGTGTGGCTTAAGTAGGCAATTATTATAATTAATATGAGTGTCCACATGTTTTTTGGCCACATAGGATCCTGGAGGACCTGGGAGAACTTCTGAACTCATGCAGCTCCATCCTTCAGCACATTGGATGCTTATCGTTAAAACACGATAGGGAAACGTGAGCATATTTGCATTGGTTGAGGTCTAGAAAGCCGATCTAGAATTGGCTTAGATTGTGGGCTGTTATTGTTTTTTGCAAATGAGGTTAACATCCCTCCATGACTCGCTTCATTCCGACTTCACCTCAGTCCGCCTCTGCTCTCATATCACCGCCGGCATGCCCCCCTGTTTCTGAAAGGATTTCCTACATGTTCAAATGTCGACGGTATTCCAGCACGGACTTAAACTCTCCAGGTCCCTCTGCAATACAGGTCGGGCCTGTGAAGTCGGCCGGCTCACCAGAGATGCCAACAAAAGGGGGGAGGCTTATCGGGCCAAAGCTGCCGGCGCGATCCGGTCCGAGCTAATCCCGGCGATTTGATTCAGCGTCCAGCGCGACGCTTCGAATTTGTTGATAGCAAACTGCGACTAAACTGATTAACACCAACTGACTGTTTCAGGATTTTTTTGGGCACACTGGGATAAGAATTAACAAGCGGCGAAATTCGATGAAGCCGTGTGTACGTGCGGTTGTGCGTGCGTCAGGGACTGACCATGATGAATGTCTCCGGAAACGTGAGAAAACGTCTTTTCTCCTTGCTGACCTGGGAGGATGGTGCAAAGCTACAAAACTGGGATGGTTCACAAATGCTCCTCCATCTGTTGTTGCTGATGTGGCCAATTAAACTGCTGTTTCGAGGCTTTGCTGCAAGAATAACCCTGCCTGAACAGCAGTCTCATTAGAAGGCCACCTTGAGCTAGAACTGCCTTCCTCATCCAGGGGTTCCTGCTCCTTAGCATAGATTCACTGTGCATGTAACCGGCAATCAATGCTAACCGCCATTCCAAGTTCTATAGAAAAAGTGGGCGATATATGCATAACTCATTGTACATTGCCGGCTATTAAAATTCATTCTTACCATCCCTCGGCTCGGGAAGCATCCGTATTTACCGGATATTGCCGTTCCGTAGCCGAACATGTGTGACGCCTTGAGCCGGAGCCTGACAGACACGGGATAATGCACCACGAACCAGGGAGGTGTCATTTGGAGGATTCTGTAATGAGTGGATTACTTGGCAACTTGTGTTCTGCGTTTTATTAGCGGGCCGCTCTGGCGCAGAGGGGAGCTGAACACGCGCGGCATTGTGGCTGGTTGTTCCAGCCGACTCTCTTCGCCTGGGTAATTTTGTTGACTTCGGCTGTTGATTCGGCGGTATCGCTCAGCACCAGTGATTTTATTTCTTTATTTTTATTTATTCATTTATTCGTTTGTTTTTTCATTTGTCCCCCAAAAGGCCCGACAGACAGCTTGGAGCTAGGAAAATACCAAAACAGGAGCGATAAGTGGAGTTCGATGGGTTGTAAGAATGATGTGTTTGCATTGTCCGAATGCAAATTGACAGTAATAGTCGAATCTCCGGGTATTAGCTAGAGGCTGTACTATAGTCTTTCTGCTCTTAAAGGTTTACCTCACCTTAATCAAACAAATCAAACATTTTAGTTTCCAAATCTGTATCATTCTCCGCTGCTACCTAAAGCATTTTCTTTGCATCCTCTGGGCTTTTTAAACTTCTTTTATGGACATTTCCATTCCATCCCCAAACTGGGATACAGAAGCACCTGTTAAAATATGTATATAGGCTTTCACTGACAAACTATTTGTACATTTCAAAGTGTGATAAATGAGAGCAGCGCCTTCCTGTGTTTTTCTGTCTGTGCCCTGCTGGACGGTTCGCATTAATGTTACCTGAGGATTTTCCCGTTATTGGCACATATTAATTTGCATGATTGGTGATGCCGTTGCATCACGAGAGGCTGAGAAACTACAAGTTAATGTAGATTGTTAAAAATTATAGGAAGGGAATGTTAATTTGCTGGCTGAAATTCCATTAGCAAAGATGCAAGCATGGCTGCCAAAAATAAGAATAATATCTTATTACTATGGTTATTTTTACCAGACCGCCATTGCTCACCTCCGCCAAAAGTTAATCTAGCACATTTCACACACCAGAAAATTAGATCTGTGGCTAACAGGAGATGGTCCAAGAGGAGCTGTGTCAGAGGTACCTAGTGTTAGCTACTAAGTGAGCCCAGCATCTGCTTCCCTGTCTCTTCTTCCAAGAATCGTGTTAATATTCTTATTATGTCTATGGTGTCAAGGGCCTGCATGCTTCTTCACTGGGTCTTGCTATTAATCTTTGAAGAAAAATCTAGTCATTTCAAAAATTTTGTCACTTGTATCGGTTCAAGTGGCTCGCATTGTGGCCTCACACCCCAAGGGTTGAGGGTTCGATATGCTCCCTTTATATCGTACTTGTTTTGTGTGCTTTTTTTTTCCCCACAGTCCTCAGATGCAGCCGCTGAATTGTCCACAGTGTGTAACAGCACGTGCGTTTACATTTGATGTACATGACCAGTTTCCAACCTCTTGGGTGGAAAATGGATGGATGGATAGTATGAGCAGATGCCCGTGGGGGGGTGGGCGGCATCTGGGGGCTATATCTGCCCACCCATGGTGCTAATGCTCTGACTCACAAACAAAGAGCCTCTGATTATTACCTGGTATCTCTGACGTATGATCAGTAGCGAGAAGCTACATATGAGGCGTCCACAGAGGAGCTCAAAGGGCATGTTTTGATGGGAATTAAAATAAACTATCACCTTCCCTGGGATCCGTTGTGGAATCAGATAAAGTACCAGAGTTTTGTAAAGCGTGTCGGCTTGTGAAACGCGTCGGGGGGGCGACACACGCGGGCAGCGCTCGCTTTGTCCTCGCAGAAGTCAGGGTTTAAATGGGAAATTTAAATTTCAAGGGTGGCTGTCAGTGTCCCGCGGGACCGGTGGCGACTTGTAAAAAAAAAGGGGGGGATTTTGCAGATTGACAGCATATTAAGCACAAAATTACAGTCTCATTATTAGTGATTTAAGTCACAAAAGGGTCTTCTCTGTTGT
>JAODKF010000042.1:13747757-13758606 GCA_026779585.1 Mormyrus proboscirostris | reverse complement strand
CCCCCCCCCCCCCCCCCCCCCCTAAACGTAAGAGGCGTCACAGTTGGGAGCTAGCTGTCTTCAAACAGACACACTTTTGCTCCTTTTTTAGGCAACGAGATAACAGAACTTGAAATTTCTGCTACCAATTATCGCTTGCAGAAGATCTTGCAGAATACCTCCAGCATCATGGCGAGTGTCACCCCGTCCTGTAGCTGCCTTGGTTTGAAGGCATCGCAGCAATTTCTGGGACAAAGTTATTTTTACTACAGTATTTGTTTGGAGTCACTGCTGTGATAATTAACACCTAACAGCAAATTGCATGCCTCCACTTCACCATCAACAACAGTATGTGCTTTTTTTCTGAATATTGCACATTTTATTGTGTCTGCCTCCAATTGCTGTCGGATAATATTAATTGGATCAGATTCTATTGATGTGTTTTTTTCACTGTTGATTTTTTTTTTGAATTCACAAGATGCAAAATGGATCAGATATTTATTTTAACTGGATTCTAATGAATAGAGATGAGAGAAGTCAGCAAAATTTAAATTGGGATAGTGTTGGTTCATCAGTCCATCTTCAAAACGTTTATCGCAGTCAGGGGTGCCGGAGGCCATGGAGCCAATCGAAGGCAGCATAATGTGCAGGGCTGGGAACAACAGTATTGAATGGCATATCAAATGAATCATTAGCACCAATAATCGAATTAATAACAGTAACTAATAATAGTTTTCTAAGTGAGACTATGAGCCTTTATACTGTAGCTTATTTTTTTACCGTGCTAGCCGGTTTCTCTGGGGTAAATCTTCCCACGCATCCTTGAAATGTCAGACCTCCCATGACACAGGACTGAATGGAAACAAGATTCTCAGTGTCACGGTGTAAATGACACGAGTGCACGTGTGACTGAGACATTTTATTAGCATATTTTCCAGAATAATCCTGTGGGATACAAATGCAGAAAGAATAGACAAATATTCAAGGTCACGTACAAGATTCATTAGAAAATACTGCCATATGTGACCAGCTCTGGTGTCATGTGTCATACTCTGATATCATGTGACATACCCAAGTGTCATGTGACAGACTGGCTTTTTGTGGCTTGTTGATTTGTGTTAACAACTGAAAACCAACACAACAGTCATCACTGTAATTCTGTGGGCACCTTCTACTCATCATCTTAGATGGTGCAATTCATAGTTATTAATGTTACTAACTACACCAGTAGAAGGATGTTAAGAAACTGGAAATGAGACCAAAAGTTTTGCAGCTTTGAACCCTAGAGATGGGAAGCATGTTGAAAAAGGGAGTAAAATACTAATCAGTAATGAATGGATCTTGTTTTGGACACAAATGTCTGCGAAGCGAATCGATAATGTAATGCAATTTGAATGTGATTGAATATAACATTACAAAACAAAGGATTTAATGTAATTACTTGCACAGCACTGAATGCGATTTGCATTTGAATTCTGCGATTCAGTGTTGCCTCGGTTGTCACTCTGCTGCGCTCCTCTATCTCACCATCTCTTTTTACTCGTGGCTGCATAATGAGCCTCTCCGTCCTCATTGTCCGCACTGCTAACCACCGCGCTCGTTGTACGTCAGCCACTGCGGCCCCTCCTGAATATTTAAGGGGGCCAATGTATATTTCATCAGAGCCCCGGCATGAAGCCCGGCCCAGACCTGCTGCAAGGCCAAGCAACACCAGAGGTCATTTTTTTCCACCCCTTTGGTGTCGGCTGCTTTTTCACTCGCCCCACGTCGCACTTGTGTCTGTGTTGCTGGCCGACACCTTATTAATGCCGCAACAACGTCATTGATGTCAGCGCTGTGAATTTCTTCGCATCGTCAGTGTTTAAAATGCGCCATTCAAGTTTGCTGATGACTTCCCAGAAAGTTTTTCTTCCGTGTCATAATGTTACTGAGGCCAAGGTGATACTGGCCTACATTAATAGCGGTTCGTCTTTAGGTTCAAGGAGACGCGATTGCGGTGTTTTAACTTAAAAGACATTTTGAAAGCGAAACATCTGTTTTGTATGTTTGGCTTCTTGCCATTAATCGTTATTCATTTAGTCACAGTCAGTGTGTCTCACTTTATTATCATTAAGTGTGGGATTCCAGCCCCGCTTGTCCCAATTCTTGAGGTATCACAGCAGACGCGCCAAAAATTATTTACATTTGTATTTCAGTACCGTTCTTCGAGACAGGGAGATAAAAGCCATCTGACAGTTTGTCATCGTCGTGGACAAACGCTGGGATTTCTGCTGCTTGCTTTTATGAAATTTCATCATCCTAAACCCTGAAGGTTAATTTACCAAAAAAAAAAATCACTCTAAAACATACGAGGTAAACATAAACAGCTATTGCAAATGTGCACTCAAATGCTGAATTCGACATTTCCTGAGGACCTCTCTAAGCTCCAGTTAGTTTTAAGAAACAAGCTGCTCTGATGGTTTCTGAGTCATTAATAAAATCTGAAAGCACGTTCTTTTGTAGGAAAATCATTGACAAAGTGGAAGAAAGAAGAGGACAATAGGGTTAGTGTAGCAGAACTGAGGAAATTCAAAGAAACCATGAAAAGGGCTTGGGAGAAATTGTCTAATTGCCTTAGACAGCAGTGCTGGGGCCGAAGGAGACAGTGTTCAGTCCATGGAGCCCCTCGTGGAGCGCCAGCTCCCAGCCAGTGAATGCTTGTAGGGTAACTGCCACAACAGGCTGACACAACTAATGAAGTTTAAGTGGTCGTCATTACAGTGCCCTGTGTTACACTGATAATTGTATTCCTCCTATTTAATACATTTCCATTGTGAACAAATTGTTCTCCTCAACTCCTAGTCCGCACCTCATACATATGGAATTTGCCAAATTGTCGCTCCTCTGTCCCCTCAGATTAGTTATCCGCCATCCTCTTTAATGATGAACCGAAACCCTAACCGTGCCACACTACCTTATGTAACTAAAACATAAGGAA
This sequence comes from Mormyrus proboscirostris, assembly GCA_026779585.1. Lineage (NCBI taxonomy): Eukaryota > Metazoa > Chordata > Actinopteri > Osteoglossiformes > Mormyridae > Mormyrus > Mormyrus proboscirostris. The sequence goes on along the minus strand of JAODKF010000042.1, from coordinate 13,755,650 downwards.
ATGGTACCGTTGTGGTTGTCGTTGGCAACCATCAATCCGGAGATCCTCATGCCAGTGCACAAATGGGCTGGTGCCAGATTCCCCCGCTCTGAAAAAAAATATGCAATTACGCTTCTCTTATGCAATCTAAGCTGGCTGAAAAGGAAGTAATTCTGACATTTGGCATTATACGTAATTCTGGAATTGGACTGTCATTAAATGTGTTAATGGAGGTATGTAATTTATAACTGGCGTGTAAATATATAGAACAAAGGGATAGGCTTGCAGCTGGGTATAAGGTAGTGGAGATTAAGGGTAATAAAGCCAGCAGATTTGTTTTAAGCTATGTGTGCTAGAGATGAGGGAAAGGCCACCTGGGAACGACTGTTATTGATCTATGTGTTTTTAATCTGCACGGATTTGTTGGTCAGTCTCCAGTGGAGAGACGTGCTGCCGTGTCTGTATAACGGTCGCGCGTAGCCAGTTGTGCGAGTTTTACTGCGTGGGTTTGGTGCAAACAAAATCTCAGAAGCTGTTTCCGCTCATATCACAGGCTCATTGCCTGAAGCAAACTGTTGCCATAATATATGGATGATGATGTCTGAAATCAAGCTATGTTGCTAAGTAAAGTCTTATTCTACACAGCCTTTGTCTGAGCGGGGTGTTATGCAGCGTTGCCCACTCTGTCCGAGTTACCGCTGTCAACATTTCAGCAAAAGCCAGAATTCAGTACATTTCTTTTATTTAACTTTAATCCAATAGGCTTTCAGCTTTTCAAAATGAATTCCTTTGTGATGCAACCTAAATTCCAGCCATTTTATGGAAATGTAATTGACAGCGGGCAGACTTTTGTTGAGATTGTTGTAAATACGTATATTTTGTCTAATTAATAGGCTTTTGAGCTTATTTGGAAAAAAAAAAAAATGCAGTGCTTAGAAAACTTCCCCCCATTTAAACAGCAAGCGATAACCATATACCATGAGATGTTTCTGGAACTTCTTTCAGCTACTAATCAAACTCAGCCAGAGAGCATAAATGTCTCTGGCCCTTTGGTCTTCTCCAGCTTTTCTCTCCGCATCTCATCTCCACCCTCATCTCCACCTCTATTTTTCAGGGTATGATGTCCTAATGTGAAGGGTCAGTAAAGTCACCCTGGCGGTCAGGTACAATTCCCTGTGCTGGACTCCAAGCCAAAGATAATGTACTACCATTCATATAAGTATTCCCTGCCTACTGAAACAAACACCCTATGGGTCCCTAATCTTCTGCTACTGAAACTATACAGCAGCAAAATGGTTCCAAAAAAACAAAATTATCATCATGCTCACAAATGTATAGACTCTGTAGATGCTTTTATAAGTTTTATACCATTTATTTTTCCAAATAACCCCTTTCTCTGTATATGTAGGCTTGTCATGTGTTGAGTTACTTTTTTGTAGTGTTTTCCAAGGGCTAGATTTTTAATACAGATAAATTCTTTGTCATAATAAGGTACAATCTTCTCTGTGGGTGTTTTTTTTCAAACTGGAAGAACATTTAATTATTTTGGACACAGTCTTGACAAATGATGAAATAACAGAGGCTGGTGACCAGGGTGACCATCGACCTCAGCATCTTGCCTCTGATATGTTATCCTGTGTCCATCAATCACCTGGGGGAAAGTGCTATAGTATTCAATCAAGCACTCCAACCCCCTGCCCCCACACCTCTCCTGCTCACTTCCGCCCCCTGCTGTTGAAAAACCAGCCGTGGCCCCCGTTCCTTACCGATATCTTGTTGATGCTCCACCTCAAGTGATTCATGATTCCCTCCTGCCACCCCTGGAGTCGTCCGGAAGCAGACGTGCCCAGAGCCTCGGAGTAATTTGGGCAATTTTGTGTACTTTATGGATTTCCATATGGATCTGGTCTTTGATGGGAGCCAAAGATCATGAGATTATGAATAAGCAGCGGGAGCTGTGAGACTCTTTGAGAGGCTGGCTGTCAAATTGGCCTCGCAGACATGTTGCCTGAAACCGATTTCTGCATGCTGTTGTGACAACGATAATTTGTGTGTTTGTAACTTCTGCTAGGAAAATGTGCAAATGAGGGTTAACCGTCAACCTGGAAGCGATGTTTTCTGTGCTTATTATGCGGCCGGTGTGATGCTGCTAAATAATTGGCTCCCACTTCAGTACATTCCCTGCTCTCATAAAAAATTATAGCAAATGAAGTTAATTGAGAAGATGGAGACAAATGTGACTTAGTCAAAATAAAGGATAAAAGTGGACTTACAGTCTCATCAGAGTGATGCTATTTCCATACACTGCACTGTGGAACCCTTTAACTCTGCTTATTAATTAAAGAAGTATATTCTGCACTGTGCGTATTGGACAGAATGAAAGTGATGCTGAAACAGCCATCTATGATACAAAGCGTCCCAAAGAGAAAGCGTGTCACTCAGTATTACTGACCAGATAAATATCCCTCCATTTTCATAGCTGCTCATTGCAGTGTTTCACAGTCCGGTCCTCAGGGACCCCCGGATAGTCCACGTTTTTGCTCCCTCCCAGCACCTTATCAGACGCGTCATATTTTTGGTAGGGAGCTGGGAGAGAGCAAAAACGTGGCCTGTCTGGGGTCCCTGAGGACCGGATTAAGAAACACTGGCTCATTGAGTACCGGGTTGCGGAGAGCCTTGGAGCCCGTGCCAGGAAGCAGAGGGCATGAGGCAGGGGACCCGCTGGATGGGATGGCGCTCCATCCTACGTAATGGGCAGTTTAGACACTCAGATTCACCTGAACTGCCGTCCTCAAGGTAGAAGGTGAACCCTGAGCTTTTTAATGAAAATAATTTGTATGCTGCATGAATATGTGAACCAGGGGTAGAAATCCTCAGTCCGAGTCGACGATTTAAAGTTTGCCCAGTTTTTCTTTATCACTGTGGTCAGTGGTATGATTGATGTCAGCATTAGGACAGTAAGTGACCCTGCCGGTAAATCTGTAACATACACTACAGTGTACGTCTCAACAGTGACTTTAAATCCTTGAGACCAGTCGCCCCCTCCGGCTTGTTACTGGCTACTTCCGTCAAAACCTCCTCGCTCAAAGTCGGTTAAAAACAAAGATGAGTTCGGCCTCGCTGTGTGAGGAGAGGTGTCCCTGCGGCCTGTGGCCTAAGTTTGATGAGGAAAATGCTTAAGATTTTGATGGAAAAAAATTATTCAAAATGGCTCAGAAACACATGGAGCTTGAATACATTGCATATTTTTATAGCACACCTGGAATATTTTTCTGAAATATATTCTATTGGATAAGGTTAGGGATAGGGTTAAATTTATAATATTATAATATTATATCACTATATTATTTTTAATTTATATGCCGCAGAGGGTTAGACCATTTTAAAGTATATTCTGAGCATTAACTTTCAAACGTGTGACGCCTCTCTGCGGCCGAACTGGCTGGATTCCATCCCGTCCCCTGTCCCAGGACGGCTTGGTCACTGGGACCAGCAGTTGGTCAGGTGCCCAGAATGGCACCTGCGCAGCCAGCAGGCACCAGCTGCCCTACAAGAGACCGGCACAGTGAGCACAAGGAGAGAATATTACCGGTCATGCACAAGAGGCTCTGCTGTGAGCAGGAGGTGAGGGAACCTTCCGGGGGTCCTCACTGAAGGGCCACTTAAACCGGCATCTCCGTTGCCCAGCTCTCTGTGAGAGAGGCCGGCTCTCTCCCTTTCACGCCCTCAGCATCCTCGCAGACGCAGGAGAGGGCTGCTGTCACGGGGGACACACTGCCCACTGCTCCATGCGCTGTCTTCCCCATCCATTTACTGCTGGCTCAGTGCTGCCGGCACCTTCTGGCTTTTCCCATACTTTCTGGATGCAGGGTCTCAGCAGAACGGTGGAAGCAGTTGACATTGGGAGTTCGGGGGATTGTTTCTGGGTTTTTGTCAGGGTTTGGCCATGCTTCACCAGGGCATGTGGCACGAAAGCCAGAGCATAGTTGTTATCTGCATAACGACGAATGACAAGTAGCAGTTCTGGAGGCTGCTGCTCAAGGGAGTGTTACTTGCAGAAAAATGTTCTGAGGGCAGATCGAAAAATTATTGGTTCAGAGAGATTAATTAGATCTTGGCCATATGTCAGACTAACCAATCAGATGTCTTAGTCCCGCCTCCTCAAGTTGTTTGGACCCACCTCCTCTACAATCTGATTGGTTATCTCTCTGAACCAATCATTTGTTGGTCTGCCCTCAGAACATTTCTGTGTAAGTAGAGCTCCGACAAGCTATCCTGCCCTGCACTGCCTGATTGTGGCTCCAGGCTCCACGTGACCCAAGCCTGCCTATTTTTTGTTTGGCATTTGCACAATAACAGGTCTATGGGAACGCTTTCGTTTTCCCGTCTCACTCTTCTTTAAGACATATGCACATATACAGGTGGGAGTGAAGCTCGTCAGACATTTATCCAAAACTGAGTCACACACCATCAGGTAAACCATGTGCCCCCCCCTTGAATGCAGCTTGGGGATCTGCAGGACTAACAGATTACTGACTTGTTTGCGGAGCTTGTGGTTTATTAGGGGGAGTGAAGCACACAGCACCAAGACCACAGGGTGGGGCTCTCACAGGCTGCAGCACAGTGCAGTGACCTCACTCCACTGCAGCATCGTGATGAAGAAGCTCACCTCGGCATCATAAATACTAAATGAATGGATATTTGCATGGGGTGGTTTCTCCTCCAGGCCATTTTTTTAGGTACACCTGCTTATTAATGCTTCTTCAAACAGCAGATCATGTGGCTCGAACTCAATATATTCAGAACACACAAGATTAAGAGGTTCAGTTACTGTTTGATTAAGCATTAGACTGGTAAGGCACGTGATCTTAGGGATTGTGAAGGTGATGTAACTGCTGGCTGTGGTTGGCACCCCATCCTGGGTTATTCCCTGCCTTGTGTCTTTAACTCCTGGGACAGACTCCAGACTCCTAGGACCCTGCATAGGACAAGTGGGTATAGAATATCGGTGTGTCGGTGAATGGATGGATGGATCCATGGATGGATATATAACAGTTGGTGCCAGATGTAATGGTTTCAGAATCTCAGAAACAGCCATCTTCCTGGGATTTTCCTGCATTACAGTGTCAAGACTTTACACACCATGGTGTGACTAACAAAACAGATCCAGTCAATGGCGTTTCTGTGGCCAAAAACACCTTATTAACGAGAGAGGTCAGAGGAGAATGGGCACATTTGTTAAAGCTAACAGGAAGGCCTCAAGTGCAAAAATAATAGCCCAGTATAACTGTGGTGTGGAGAAAGGCTTCTCAGAATGCAGCCTTGAAGCAGTTCTGGAGGCAAATGGGGGTCCTACTTGGTAGTAGTTAGGCCTAACAAAGTGCCCACTCTGTGTGTGTGTGTGTAGCTGAAAATCCAGAAATGATTTAATGTGTTTTATGGACACTGGTGTGATTCTGAATTAAAGTGCTGTTTCGGTAGATGATACTTGTAAAGCAGGAAAAAAGAAAGACAGCATTTGAGAAGATTAGACTACTTGTGATATGCAGATAATAGCGGACTTTATGGCTTGACTTGCCTTGTCCAGGCAGACCCTTCTGATGGGCTGCTTGCCTGCTTTATTGCTGGATTTAATAGGGTATTATGTGTACCTCCTTCTTGACTTCTTGTTATTACTGAAACATTAACCTGGGATACATCCGTTATTCGGAGGAGGCAAGTCACTGCAGGAATCAGTCATTTTTCAGTTATTCGAAGGTATCTGCAGCCTCTGACTGCTGGGATTGAATTGAGTAACTCTGCAGGAGGTCTGAGGAGGCATGGGCTCGCACTGTGCTGTCCCTCAAGGCCAGCGTTGCCTTGTGAGGTGTGAGAGCCTGAACAAGCTGGGCTCGAGGTGTGTAACCTTTGTCAACAGATCTGTTCAAGCAGTGGATCATCCGTGTCGAAGGTGCGCACCGAGCATTCTGCATAGCTCACCTCTTATGCGGCACTTCCCGTGTTTGTGCAAAAGCGATGCTGATGACTGCCTTTCGGGGTAGGCTAATAAAGATCAATGAAGTGTTGCTGTGTATTGATATGCTATGGACTAGCAGGCCAAGGTGCCTCTTGATGGACTCCCGACCTCCTGTGGATATGTACTCCATACATATATGGAAATTGGATGCAATGGATGGATTGATATTTTTTTTTTTAAAATTATAGGCCCTGGGTACGGGTGCTCTTCTGAAATTTGGCAAGGTGCCGTATTGGAGGACAAAATTGAAAAGTAGTGAGCACCGAGGAAGATTAGACTCCTCCTCATCTTGTGATATATTACCAAGCGCTTTGCAGCTTAGCAGACTATAAATAAACGTAGCTTTTATTTTTGTGTGCTAGCAGATGTTGCAATGATACCTCTTCCTCTTTTCATCTCTCATAACTTTGCATGACAGGGAAAAATAAGCTAAAGAGTGGTGTTTATCGTTTGTGTCGCCGTCAACCGCATTTTGGCTTGATTGTTCATTCTATATGAAACCGGTCTGTTTATTCCTTTTATTAGTATCTATTAACGTTGATGAAATCTTTCATATTTCCACCATGAAAACTGTTTTTGTCATTTTTCCAAAGTTTGGAACAATTCAAAAAGGAACACCGCTGAAGGGCTACAGACAGCAGCATGAAAAATTAAAAACTAACAAGGAAAATACCATTGAAAAGAAACAGATACGCTTGTTTGAGTTATAATTTATAACAAGTTCTGACATTTGCTGGCAGCTCTCATAACATTACTTTTTAACTGGTTTATGACAGACCTGCTATAATTTGCTGTCTTTAAGACATGTTTACGGTGATGTACTAAAGATGTTAAGTAATATAAAATGTATCCAAAATTATATTTCATAATTTAAGGCGTCACAGGATTGTTGGGGTTACCGTCATATATCTCCGAGAAGACATTTCTGCACAATGAATTTCATTTATTTCTTTGTTTCACTTCATGAAGCTGTATTATTGGTCTTTATGGATTATAAACTTATACATTTCTGAGTAGACAAGGGATTGATGTCAGTAAATCAATTAGTCAACAAGCGTGTAATTATGAACATGTCTGACAGCAGCCCTTAATCTAGTACTGGTGTGTATCAGGAGAACTTGATTGGTTCCTGGACAGGAGATGATTTTGCGACGGGACTGTTGATTCCCACTCCGGGCTGTAAACAACGGAGTATTTCCATACAAACAAATGTAAATCAAATGAAGCAAATATGTCACGTCACACTTACACATTCCAATATTTTGGTTTTTGGAACAATTAAAAGAAGGCTTTCAGTGACATCCATCTTCCTCAATAACCGCTTATCCTTTACGGCAGGGGTGAATCCGGACCTGGCCAATAATGCACAGTATGAGTCAATGTGGTTAACGTAAAAAAGCTTTGCATAGTTTCATATACGAAAATACAATGTAGAACCACCAAAGTTTGCACACGCACACATAACTCGTCATTCTGTAATCACCCACCTTCCCTTAATGACAGAATCGAAACAATTATTTTAAACCAGTCTTTACGTTTAGTTTCCATTTTTGTTATATATTGACATCTATATGGAATTGTGGATTATTGTTAATTCAGTGATGTTCATGAAAAGCTGTTTGGTTACTGAAAATTGTTCTCGACCTCTGACCATGAACAGAAGTTTGATGTGGACTTTTGATCCAAAAGTTAGAGAAAACCAGCTCTACAGGATCTCTTCCTGAGATGAGGAAGCCGGGGCTGATCTGTCTACAAGGCTGAGCTGACTGAAATCAAATCAGGACACAACTCTCAAAAAGTCTGCACTGATTTCATTTTTTTGTTCTATTTATTATATGTGATGCTGTCACTCTGAATGGATGAAGGCGGTGGGGGGGGGGGGGGGGGGGGGGGGGGGG
>JAODKF010000042.1:13736013-13747657 GCA_026779585.1 Mormyrus proboscirostris | reverse complement strand
TATATGTGATGCTGTCACTCTGAATGGTTGAAGGCGCTGCCCCCCCCCCCCCCCCACCCACAGTTCAAATGTCATTAATAATACAGGACAGCTGAATTATTTACGCATCTCACGCTGGCCTGAGGCCACAGGGAAAACATATGGGGGCTGACAGCGGTATTTGGTGTCATTCGGCTCTTGGCGGGGGAAGGACAATTTGAAAAAAGCTCCCCCACCCTTGCGAGACAAGGATCACTGAGCCGTGTCACCCAGAAACAGGTAGCACAAAGCCCTCGTCCTTAATTAAGCCTGACCAGCGGCCAAATGCACGTTATACCGAGAACGCTAGAAGAGGACATGGAGGGGATTTTAGTAGCATGCGTGACTTTGCAGTGTGTCAGAATGCACGCTTATATGTTGTACCGAAGCCCCTGTTGAATTTGGGGGCTGGAGTTTGCTAGGTGAAGTTGTCTACTCATCAGCAGAAGACAGGCCGGACCTCCTGGCATCTGGCATGGTAATCAGAGGAGCACAGCGTGACGATCTCCACACCGCTAGTTAGACTAATCACCAGAGGGACCGACTGGTGTGACTCTGTCCCAGACCTCAAGCCCCATTTCAGAAATAGGCCAGACCGTAATATGCATGCATTCAGACCCAACACCCAGGACCCCGGACCGGAAGACTTCCCGGCGAGACACATGGCTAATTGCCGGTCGGGAACAGTATGGGAACAAGAGGCCGGAATATCCGTTTCCATGCCGCTGTTGGGCCTGGCATTTTGCGTGGCGTTAAGGGCTGCCATGGGATTTGGGGGTGGGGTGCACCATGGTTTTTGTAGAAAATAATGAGAGTCAGATATGATGTCTGGGTGAGCCTGCATTATAATGCTGTTTCTGTTTGGGCATCAAGGAAAGCAGTAAAGAAATAAAATAGCCAAGCATCTTTGATATCTTTGAGAGGAAATTGAATGGGATGTAACTGTTTTCAAGATAATAATTCTCTTCTGTAATTTTAGTACTTCGAAGGCCCAAGTATTCTGAAGCGTTCCCAAGTATTAGTACCCGGTGTGTTTTAGCAAGGAGTCAGTGAGCTGTGGGAGGGGGTGAGATTTCTCTCACTCCAGGAGTCCCTGCGATCGCTAAGCCTGGCTAGCAGGGTTGGAGGTGTCCATTAGCATTCATCTGGCGTGCTGGCTGGACTTTTCTGCTTACAGCCAAGAGAATCTTATCAAAGTGTCTCACTTTATCGATGGTATTAGATTTGGGAGCCAAAAAGGATGTTGGAGATGAATAACTACCCAGTACTGTAAAAAAGTTTTAGGATTTTGCAAACAAATTAAGTATGGACTTGACTGACACATAGCTGGAATTGCCATTCGCTTTGTGATAGAGGGACTTTTTTGGTAATAACTGGACATTTGGCATTGTTTGCTAAAAATGGTGTTCAAAGCAATATAAAATACAGCTTGATGCATCTTTCACTTGTGAAGAACATTAGGATTACTGATCTTTTAGAAAACAACACCACACAAATGTCAATGTGAATTATGTGTTGTGTCTTACAAATAATAACATTATTTTCACCTATTTCTACAAATATATTAGAATATGACTATACTCCGAAACCTTTGTGTTTATGTTCTTTTGCATGAGACACTCACAAAGTTAATATAGAAAATTCTTCCACCTTGGCTGTTTTTCAGATTATTTTCCATTTTCACTGGAAATATTAACATAAAAACATATTTATATGCAAAACTGCAACGGCAGGCATCTTGTAACAGAGCGAAGAAAGTTTAAAATTATGATTTTTAATAATACGAACAGTAAGTTTATATTGTCTAATAACGGACAAGCATCCGTGCAGCGGTGAGGAAAATGCAGCTCTTCTTTTGCCCGCGAGATTTCTGAAAGTCCTGTCAAAACCCTCAAATTACGGGTCCAGCGGAGGCAAGATTACATCACGTCTCTGCCTGTGCGAAATCGTGTTTTGATTCACCATCCTCTGGGGTAAAACCTGTCTAATCTCTTGTTTTTCTGTTTCTCTCTCCTTTTCTGCCCTCTTACCGGACTTCTTTCCAGCGTCAGCTACAAAAAACAAAGGGAGAGGTGAGTGGTCTCCTCAGTGCCTTGCGATGCAGGCCTCGCATTCGCATGGGACCCCCGGTAAAAAAAGCAGACAGGCCTCAATCTTTCAGCAGGTCAGGGGAGACTGCTTACACCCTGCCTGCTGCAATCCACTGTGCCATGCTTGCTGCCTCGTCCTTGTTGTCGTTTGTGTGTAGTTCACCAAAGCTTGTTGCTCTTTTTCACCTCTAGTAAATATTCTTCTGCGGGTTCAAAAGTTTCATCAATCACTGTCATGATTATTAATTGCTAATTATGAATTGTACAGTGCATTTTAAACTGTGGTGTGGCATCCGATGCTACTTTGGCGATATTTCTGCAGGTCATCACCACAGGAAACTAGAGACCAGTCTCGTGATCTGTCAATTTGAATATTGACTGGCAGACTGGTTTTGCTTCATTGGTTTTTAGTTTTTTAGTTTATTGCATTTTCCCCCCAGAATACTGCTGGGAAAAGAGATCAGAAGATTTATTTCTATCCATAGTCCTCAAACAAAAAATATATTAATCAATATATTCTTGCTGAAAATGTCAAGCCTTGACAGAGAACCATCCATTTCCATTCAGATGCACCTAGATGTATCTGAATTTTCAGCAAGATTTACATTGCATTCTGTATCATGTCCCAATATGCTTCTTACTTGTCTCTTCATATAATCTTGTTGAATGTTGTTAATTATCACTGGACTATATTTTGACAGGAAAATTACAAAAGGAGATACATTAATATACATGAGGCGACATTCCGGGTCAATTTTTTTATTGTAAACATGCTTTTGATTAAAAACGTACGTTGCATATTTATGTATTCAAATCTGAGAATTCTTTGACAGCGGTGAAAAAATATCGCATTACAAAAATCTGGTTACAGCATCACAAGGGCGGTTGTGAGCATGGAATCGCTTGTGATGTTCAGTTCATTCAACAGTTAATATTTATCTTTACAAACCAACCAGGCGTGTATGGTGTGTGAAAAATAAGATCCTACCCAGGCTAAAGAGACGTCGACCTTCATAAGGTTATTAAGAGATGAATTCATGAAATGTTGACCTGGGTGACGTCGACCAGGCGTTTCCACGCTCTAGTGGGGTCTCAGTGACTTCCCGCCGTAGTGCCTCGAGGCAGCGGCCTGAAAAGAGAGTCGGGCGGAGAAGACACCTTTCGACAGCCATCGTAACCCAGTAATGGGTTATCCATTCAAGCCTGAGCCCCAATGGCTTATTGTTACTCTTGTAAATGGCATAATAACACAAAATTGTGCTTTTTCGGAACTGTGCCGTTGGAATTATAACATGATGTATGGTGGGGGGTGGAGTGCCGGCCGAGGCGGAGGAAGTCATGGCGGGATCCCGACTCCCTGAAATGATAGAGAGCCAGGCAGTCGTGACACATCACGGTGGGGAAAGAACACTTCATCAAATCCCTCTGTCCGCCGCCGTGATTAGCACCGGAGCAGCCACATACCTACCGGCATTCCGAAGTCGGCCTCCGGACAGCTGAGTCGCGTCGTCTCGCGTTCCCCACTGGACCCGCCGCTCTGTCTGTTCCCGGATACGTCTGTAACGCGTCCGCGTGTCTCTTCCCATAACCGCCAGCACTGGCTGGAGTCTTCAGCGATCTACTATGGTTCACGTGACCGATCTCGATCACAAGGAGACGGACAAGACCCAGTCTCATGAATAACTCGCGAACGGGCCCCGCTAGCCGTCATCATTTACTTCCATCTGATGATTTTTGCACGCCTTTATAGAAAATCTATAGTGACAATAACGGCCAAAGTCAAAAAGGTGTCTTTCTTGGCGCAGTGCGAATAGTGTTCCGCTGACCATCGGCAATCCCAAGGCTTTTCATGCCCTAAACAATGAGGTGAGACGTCCCTATCATCCTGTCCTCTCCGCATCGATTCTGCATGGACCCCAAAGAACTCATTCATCCTTCCATGTCCAGGGCTTGCCTGTCCACCATACATGGGTACCTTCAATAAAAGATGTAGCTGTTTCAGCATTCGCCCTGAATCAAATGTCCAGTAGGGGGCATTGTGGCCTCACACCTCAGATGTTATCGGTTTGAATTCTGCTCCAGCTTTATCTTTGCATTTTTTAATTTTTGCGCTTGCTTCCTGTTTGCATGGGGCTCCTCTCACAGTCGAGAATCATGCAATTTAGGTGGATTGGTGACTGTAAACATCCCTTACTGATGATACTGAGATTTATTGGCCTTATTCACACACACAGGAAATTTGTGTCTGGTCGTCAGTGGTCGTCACGCATACAATGGACAAGACAATGGTCACACGCAGTCTGACGGATATTTACAACATGCACGTGTGGTTGATATATGCATAAAAACTGCAAGAATGCATGTCAGTGCAAGGAAATCGATGTACGGATAAATTCCGAAAATGTACTGAAATATAAATGGTTTCTGTTTCTTTTAATGAAATAATGCTTCCATCATCTCTCCTGTGGAAAACCACAGGCAATGTTTAACACAACGTAATATTACATTACCTTAATTAGCTTCATAGTAGACGCCTTTTACCAGAGGAAATTACATACCGTTTTTTTTTTATGACGCCTTTATACAGATGAATATGTAATGGAGCATTCAGGTTAAGTACCTTTGCTTTAGAGCACGGGAGCAGTTCCCCCTAGTGGGATCTGAACCTACAACCTTTCCACTACACCACCTCTGCCATCTGTTTCCCCATGTGTTTGTAGCGCAGAAAAGGCCTCGCCACAGGGTAAGCCAATCAAAGGCCAGCGTGCCAAATGATCCCGTGCGTGTTAGCCGAGCTAGCGAGCACCAGCGCTGTTTCTTATCTGTTTTTAAAAGGATCTGGTCGTGTGCGCACTGCTTTCTCTTGATGGGCCCTGGGCACGCCCCCCCATCCCTCCCCCGCCGAAGCCGCCGTCCTCTCCGCTCTTTTGCAAATGTAATCAGTTATTATTAATTCTCTGTAATAATTATTAATTAGCGCGGGCAGAGAAAACAGGTGTGGGGATAATTAGGAGAGTTTGGGTTGTAAAAACAGGTAATTAGCAGAGACAGGAGAGGGGGCGCCGTCAGTTCACGGCCCCGGAAGCTCCGGGGGTCCGCTGTGTCAGGCTCTACATGAGGGGTCCGCGAGGAAGAGAGAGAGAGAGAGAGAGAGAGACGGGAAGGGCTTGATTCTGGGATCCTGCCGCCCCTTCTCCCCCTGGCAGGACCCGCTCTCCTTCTCCAGGACCTTCCTCTTTGCACGGGTGAGGAAACGAGGAGGCCAGCTGGGCCTCCAGCCGTGCAAAGCAATTATACCGTGCCCAGAGAAGGGGCCCTGTGCCTGCCACCCGGCCAGGAGATAATGGAGAAGCGTTAGAGAGCGAAGCGGGTCAGCAGGGGAGAATGAGCCTCGGCTGCAAGCCCCTGTCTTCACATGGTCCCATGCATGTCCTTCTGATTCCATTTTTTTTCCTTGCCTGTCCACTGAAAAATTCTGTGCCTTCCCCGCTGCACCATATCAGCGTGGTGGCAGCTGGGGGGCGAGGCCCACCACACACACAAACGGCAAGACGGGCCGCTTTCACCTGAAACTATGGTGGCCCTGAAGTGTCAAAACGCACCACGTTCAGAAAAAAAAGAAACGCAAAGAAAAGACAAAACACTGTGAAAACAGTAAAAAATAACCGAGGAAACGATCATTTTATTATGGGTATGCATGTCAATAATGTTTTGTTTTTTTTATTTTGTATGTTTCTTAAGTGTTTTAGTGTTTTCTTAAATGTACTTATGTAATGTAATGTGTTACCCTTCAGGTCCACTGTAGGAAGCAGCAGTTTGCAGAAGCAGACTGTCTTCCCCATCACACTCTCAGAGTAAACACTACGGCCACACAGTACTTAGGAATTCCGTTTGAGAAACGATAAGAAAAATATGTAAAAAACATTATTGTGTCCAACCGTCACACGATTCCAGCTCCCAGCTGTTCCAGCTGTTTGGACAGGGAGTTCACAGCATCCAGCTGGGGGCAAAGGGATCAGTGCAAAGACGGCCGAGAGGGGCTTCATCCCAAGTGCTGGCTCTTCTGCAGGAGACTTTCAACTGGGAGGTGAATCGGGGGGGGGGGGGGTCAGTGGCTGAAAGTCAGGTGATGCACAGTGGCAGCGTTCATGTTCGGCATCATGTAGCTATACTAATGTAGGCCCATTTGATCTGCGTTTCCCCCCACAAATGTACGATAAATACCAGCCCCAAAACACTCCTTTATTATTTATTATCAAATTATACTCCCTGATAATTTTTGAGTCACTATGTCCCTCCAGCTTTTCTACTTGACATTTTTTTATTTTCGTTATTGGTAGAGGTCACATGACTTCAAACTGTTTTTTTTTTTTTACCGATTGAGACATTTAGGTTGCAGGGCGATGACTCAAGGGCTGTGACCTTGCAGAAACGGTAAGAAGAGCCATGGAAGAAGCAGGACACAAACAGCCATAAACAGGTTTACGGCCCTCGACTTTACCTGCGTTACTGTATCATTTCACAGCCTCCGTTTTAGCTGTCGTTTCAAAGCGCGAGCGTGAGGTCGTGAAAAATGCGACGCGTCTGCCCTTGCCTTTGTGTTGCCGCATGAGTTCTCGCTTCCAGCCTTCCTCGCTCCCATTTCTGGTCCCCAGCCAATAGCCAGCCTTTCTACAAGTTTAGTAGGTTAAGACTGGCTTAACTGCAGTGATTGACATGGGAGATACAGTCCCCTGGACCGTAAGGACAACTACAAAGGGGAGGGCTGTCATCAGTATTCACATGGTCACCAGGTCATTATTTAATTACTCCCGATTGACTGGCATTAAGGTACCTTGAGCCTTTGTTTTACAAAAATCTGGGTTTCAGACATTTTATTATCGCTGCCTTTTTTTTTCCCCGATGTATCCAAACACTGACAGCTTGATTATGGACCCTCCCGAGCTGGTCACCACTAATAAAAGTGTGGAATAATTAAATATTTACATTACACATATTTGTGTACAATTACTCAGCATCTGTTGTCTGATATAATGAGAAAGCAATTGCCTCGTCTGCATTGTGGTTTTGTAATTAATTTCTGGAATGGAAAAAAAATTGCAGCTTATTAGAAATGTTTGCAGCCCAGGCTAATGGGAGTCATTTCTGTGTTTAATTTAATTAGTATTTAGTTTGTTGCACATGATAGTACATTCGGAATGTCCCTAGGACACAGCAAGAAGAGGAAAAAAATGTCTGCGTTTTACATCCTGGGTTACACTGTAACCCATTTATGTCAAAATATTTTCCTTGTTGCATACTTGAATTCCTTTAATATAAATTAGTTTTCAAAAGTAATCTTATAGCCACGTTGAGAGGGCATTAAACTTTCTCGGCACATGCGTGCAATAAATCAGATCACATGCAGTCACTGGCTAGAGCTGGTTATGTCAAATGTTTAATAGGCAGTGTGATGACTGAATGCTGTTCTCCTGTCTCAACTATGAAAAATGAATTTCCGAAACAGTGTAAAATCCTGTTTTATTGTTGACATTCTCTATAATATGCTCACTTTTAAGGATCGGTTACCAATTAAGTTTTCAGGAAGGGTGCATCAATTAGAATACTGGCACAGTGGATGATTAGGGTTAGGTTAAGTCGACATAAACTTTCCAGGGCTGTGTTTAGACGCGTCTTTGCACTGTTCCGGAGCGACTTTGAAATCCTGAAGAGTAGCTCCAAGCTGTGAGACCTAGTTAACGAAATGCGGAGAGCGGAGCTCACACACCAGGAATCAAATTCAACCAAAACAGCAATGTAGCATAAAATAAATCAACCCCCAAGCACCCCTCCCCCATTTGTAACACTGTTCACTGAAAATGATGAAATTTGTGAAACTAAATCTATTTTGGAGTTTCTCTAAATATTGCATTATAATGATCCTTTAAAGAAATCCAGCAGCCTGGACCAACTTAATCAGTTAGAAGATGGATGGATGGATGGATGGACAGACGGATAACATCTTTGAAAAATGCAGCTGATACCATGGCAATTACAGTTCATGTGAATGAAGGTTAGCATAAAGTATAACAATCATAATAGTGTGAATAAAATTTTGCATATTTACTCTGCATCTGTCTAACAGACTAATAAGAAATCCCGGCCCTGAATCAAATTAAAATCACTATTACACTGTTTTATCAAGTTGATAAGGGATATAAAATGTCATAAAGTAAATTAAATCAACACAGGAAAATATGCTGTCCTTTCCCGTTTCACTTGATGGGTGAATTCATTTAATTTAATTTGGAATTATTTTTGATCCGAGCTTTGATTTGTTCAGCCAATGAGAAATGTGATTTTCATTCATTATTCTTTCTGTGGGCAATGATGCATTTTTTTTTCTTTTTCCAAATTAATAAAGTTTGGATTTTATAGTTTATAGGTGCATGGCAGAAGTGAATGGAAGATATCTTGTAAGCAGACCCATGAAAATTTAACATAGGACTCACATCACAGGTTGTCATAGTCACCCTTAAGTATTTGATAATGACCTGTTTTCATATAGATGTCAAAATCAGAAATACCCAACTTTCTATAATTAACAGTCCATAGATGATGTGATGGAAAATGCTAATTCTGATGAGAAAATGCAAAGATATTGGGTTCCATCCTAAACTTACCTCCAGTGGCTTTAGATGCAGTCAGTGGCCCCTGCCTCCCAGACTTTTGTGGAGAATATTTCCTCCGTGTCTGTGAGCTGTTCTCATCATCTGGAAATAGGGCAGCCGCTTCTCTGGACCAGTGAATCGCTCCTCTTTCTCCCAGTCACACACGCAACTCCCATCTGAGCAGCTGATCTCTAGGTGACGTTTTTAAAATACCACTGATCATTGAAAAATATCAAAGTACAGTTTCTAATTGAAAACCAGTCCTTTCACTGCAATTAATGGTCTTCTGTTGGATAATTAAACAGAATCATTTATTTTTTAGAAAATGAAAAGAAAGCTAGAACTATTTATGAATTCTTAAAAGTGTCTGAAATGGAAATGAAATCGGGAACTTTAAATAAAAATAAAAGGTAACAAAAGTGACTGATGCTAGCATAGCATGTATTTTCGGCATGGATACATGGAGTGTTCCTAGATGAGCTTTCAAGAGCCTGTTTCTCTAACACCCCCTGCTATGCTCAGCCTCTTTAAACAGAACCAGCAAACTTCAGATAAAGGGAATCATTCCCCTCTGATCTCTTTGAAAGTTATGACAGTTACATGAGCTTCTGCACACATGGGCCTTTTTGGGTTCTCACCGAGTCGGACTTTCGCAACTTCTGTGGTGAGAAGGCAAAACCGAGATTGCACGCGGTCTGAGTGGTCCGCCCGGACGGGCCCAGAGGTCGGTCGGCCTCGGGATCCGCTGTCGACATATCCTCCTCTTTCAGAACACAGCCGCTGGTCATTCATTCTAAACGTCGACGGTAAAGAGTCGCAGTGACGCAAAGTAGCTTGGATGTGGGGGTGGGAGGTGGCAAGAGATTTAGCTACTCCGACAAATGTAATCTGATTGAACTTGGGGAGTCTTACGTGTCTGCGAAAGTGACGAGCTAGTCCTCCCTTTGATTTGCTTTTACGGGAACATAATAAGCTATGAAAATGAGCCTGTAATAGGGCCTGTCGAGAGCATCGGCTTTGACGTGATCTGCCGCTACCTCCTCTTAGATTGCCGGGCCTCTCGTCTGTTGTCTGAAGCTTTAGCATCTCTGTGTTTGGAGGGGGTTAGGAGTTAGATGGCTTCGGAACGCAGACAGATGGGCTCCCCACGGTAATTTCCCTATGTTTTAATTATTCATAGGTAATGAATTAAGATGAAGTTTCGTTCTCTGAATTGATGTTCTTTGTTTCCGAGCCTCCTGCTCCTGCCCGCGGTTTACCTGCTGCTACCGTGTGTCGGCCGTTCATCCAGAGGCTGCATAACCCATTATTTGGTGCATTCGGCCGAAACGGGACTCTCATCTGAGGCACACGAGCCTCATTATGTTCCCATCTAGAGGGGCCGTATTTCCAACTTTCCGCTTTGGGGGGGGGGGGGAGCCCAACAAAGTGGCATCAGAGCGAGGGTAGTTTTTCACGGACTGCATTCCGGTTGACGTTTTTTTTTTTTCTTTCCTAGTGGGTCGAATGCCCTTCCCGTCCAATGAGCCGTGCTGCTTCACGCGGGATGGAATGGCTCTCCCAGGACGAGGATGGACCACTGAACAGCAAAGATTCAGCCGTTATTTTATAATCGGATCAATCAATCGGAATCGCGCGGCTAATCATTCGGAAGGGTTATGTGAGACATAAAAGCAGAAGCCAGATATTTATACCTCACGACTCCCGCATGAATAATACATTCTGTTTAGTCAAAGTTGTATAGATTAATTTCTTTGTGTCTGTTGCTCATCTCCTGCTCACAAGGTTAACCACAGGATACTTTAATCGATACAATCCCCAGGCTTCATCTTCCCCACGTACGTTAAACCAAGATGGGCCAGGCGCAAGACGGCAGATGTTTCTCCCGGGTTGATGTCCGCCATTGTTTCCTGCGGCATTCCAAAAACATCCACGTGGCACAACCTCCCCCCCCAACGCTGATATAAAGATGCAGCCAATTCAGCGATTGCTCTGAATTCTGGGACAGTTTACAGCTGTGAGATGACTGGATGGTGACTGCCTATTAATATTCATGAGCCGAGCTATAGATGTCCAGGTGGCTTCTCCCACAAAACATAGCAATTAGAAATCTCCCAAGATGCACTGCACCCTGAACCCCGTGCTCCCTGGGTCTGTAGATAGTTACAATACTTACAGAACTTTCTATTTATAGTGCTCTTTGGCAAACACGTTATATAACAGAAAATCTAAGTCAAAATAGTCTTTGTGAATATACTTCATGCATGTCTTTCTCAGTTTATTTTTCTATGAAGCAGCTGTCCCTACTAAATACAGACAATATGAGGAGCTAAAGTAGAGTATTTTATATCATGGTTATGCCCTTGTGTTTCGTGGTTGATAGATGGACTGTATGGAATTTTGAGGAAAAAAAAGCCAGAATCATTTTCAATGTAATCCAGGATATTTTGCTCATTGAAAAGAAACTAAATATACCTTTTCTTAATACGGTCTTTGTACTTAGTTATACATTGTGCTAGTATGCAAAATAAATATATAAAATTTATATTTATGAAATCTTACCTAAGTGAACAGATATTAAGTCAAAAATTTACTGATTACTTGGTAATCACATATAGCCAAAGAATAGATCCTTCCATCCATCTATCCATCTAGCAGCCTATCCAGTGCAGGGTCAGCCTGTACCCTGTCCCATGAAGCACAGGACGCCAGGCAGGGGATACCACAGGTTGCCGTTACAGCAGAGGTGGAGATTTCAGGTCCGGAGAGTACAAATCCAGACCAGGATTTTGTTTCAACCAATCACTTGAGTATAAATAGTCACAGTCACAGAGTACTCAACTGGTTGGTTGAAACAAAATCCTAGTCTGGATTTGTACTCTCTGG
>JAODKF010000042.1:13716108-13734816 GCA_026779585.1 Mormyrus proboscirostris | reverse complement strand
GTCCCAGCGCACGCAGGATTTACATCTTGCTATGCATTCACCTCACCCATCCCCCCCCCCCCCCCACAACCCTCCCCAGGTGTGACAACATTCAAAATGCAAGCCAAGCTGCCTTATCCCTTTCTCCCACCCTGACTCGCACGTTGTCCCTTTGAAACACTTAAGAGTGTGTGGCTCTCCGACACTCAACAAACCTCCCCCCATCCCCCAGCCCTCTGCTTCCTCTGGTCTTACCGTCCCCTTCATGATCCCGTCTTCGTCTCGGACTTCATAGGCTCCAGAGATCCCAAAGCACGACGATGTCATTTCCTAAAATTCCGCCTGGTCCCATCACCTTCCTCTCCGGGACAATTTATCATCTGGTTGAGCAGCTAAAATAATTCAGTCCGTGTCAGTCTATTACTATGCAACTTCCACACACATCCTAACGGCTGAAAGCTAAATCCCCAAAATCGTATATACTTTTTTAATGTACAAATAAATTCCAAGCGCACAGATGTGGGCCAAGCAGAAATTCCTTATGGAATAACACGTATGGATTATCTATAGTTTTTAACATATGTAAGAGCAGTACTGAGCCGAATTAAGAAAGTACTGATTAAAAAGAAATTATAATTTGCTCAAATATGTAATACTGAATTATTTGAGTTGTTTTCCATATGCTTCAATGCTATTCATTCAGTTTTCATGTATTTTATGTTTTTACACTTCAGTTTGACAGTTGGGAGACTGAAAGTTAATCCCCAGCTCTGCATGTGTACAGATTGCTGGTTCTCCAAGTGCTTCTGAGGATTCCTTCAGCGTTACTCAGTGTTCTTTGATGGACTGCTATCCCATGCAGGACACCCCCAAGCGTTATGCCTCCTGGAATAGGCGCACCATCTACCTGTGCCAGATACGTGGAAGATGGGGGAATATACTCACTGTAAAATAGCATATTTCTAAGTATATGACAATGTATTTTTGATGCATTGTGGAAAACCCCCATACACTCTCTGCTTTGCCTGGAGTAGGGTTTCTGCTTCTGCAGACTCTGTAGAATTGCTGCTGGATGGAAACGCTCCTATACCGCTGCATGACAGCCCTGTTCCTGAAGGCAGTGAAAGGGCACGGGAGCTTCAGGTCTTCCCCAGTGGAAAGCGGGTGGCGATGGCAGAGCTGCTCCACTGCGCGCATGCTGCGGATCTCCAGGGCAAAATGTCGCTCGCCTTCATTCCCTTCTGGCTAGAGGCAAAGCTGTGAGAAACGCAAAGAGAAATGTTCTGCTGGCAAGCAGTTTCTGAGAAGGTTCTGGAAAAGATCACGCTGGAGATGTTCACATCGCCGTCTCCCATTAGAGTCATTACCCAAAGAGCAAAAATTTGCATCGAGGTGATTTCGCAAAATTAAGCTGGAATGAACATAAATACATCCGCATATGTTGGTGCTACTGCGAGGTGTTTATTATTGAGTTCTTTGCTTGTTCCACTTGTTTTTTGCAGGCGTATGATAAATGTGCATATTGTGTGTAAATTCTATACAGGCAGCTCTCAACATTTTTAAAGCCAAGTTAAGGGCCCTATCATGCTTTTCCAGTTTTCCATTTTCTTTAGTGTGTTGCATAGCATTATGCGCATTTAAAAGGTCTGCAAAGTCTTAGGGGCCGAAGTACATGCCAAAGGTAGTCACTCACCACAGAAACCACTCTTCTCTAATTTGTCTGAAACACCTTATTGGAATTCTACCCCTTACTTCTTTGACATGGTGATGTCACCTCGTAACACAATCCTTATTGGCCACCTGCTTGCAAGTTTGGCACGCCCCCACACACAACCAACTGCCTGCACAGTAACGATTTCCAACAGGAGTGGCACATGAAGGGCAAACTGACCAATCAGAGCACACTGGGTTCATGGGGGGTGGGGCTTTAAGCTCTAACAGAGCATTTCATACAGTTATAGATAGAGTGAACAGAGATGTATGAAGAAAATAAAATGTTTTAGTAACACTGAAGCATGTAAATCTCTTCTAGTAGACCACAAAAGTAAAATTATTAACAGTGAAAATGAGCATCATACGGTTCCCTTAAGTAAATCCAGACTTATGCAAGTGATATTCAAGATACATAACGTTTATAGAAGCACTAATGTGAAAAGGAGACATGTGCCTCTAAACAAATTCACACTTTATGTTTTCATTTGTATATTGCACGTTCTTTAGTACTTATTACTGGTATGTATTTGGCTTCTTTTTTTTGCTGTGAGGTGTCTTGAATGATATGGGAAGGTAAATCCGCCCCCCAAAAAAGATACCCTGCCAAGAAAAGCAGTAAAAGATGGATTTAGAGATTGTATATATCAACAATTAAGCCAGTCATTGGTTTTTAGAGCTGGATAGTTCAGGTCCAGAAAGTAAAAATCCATTTTTGCTGGTTTTTATTAAAACGACACTAAATGGAATATGGCTTTATACAATTTTTCCATTTTTTTCTTGATCATTGACACATGGATTTAATCAGTTCACCAATTAGTGACTGGTGAGTTACTGGTTCGGGGGCTTTATTCGCTGTTGGTAAGACACACCTGTGCAGAGTCAAGGAATATTGCTTGATGTTAATTATTCCCCAAATTAGAGTCAGCAGTATGTCGGTGTGTTGTGTAAAAACAGCTCTGCAACATCAATTAAATTCCTCCCATGTTATGAGTTAAATGCTTCCCGTCATCATCCTGTGGGTGTGCAGTAAATCGGAATTATTGGAGTCAATGCCTTGCAAGGGTACCACAAAAAGAGAGTGTGATTTTTTTTTTCGCCCTGCTGGATCGTAAGTCCTCACCCTAGGGTGTTTCCTCGTCTCTCACCCACAGAGAGTGCGCCGCAGGCTTCCCGCCTACGGAAACACCCGAGTTCAAGTTCCAGGTTTCTCGCTACTCCTGTGCTTAATCTGGGAGACCACATGCATGCGGAAATGCGGATGTGATGGCGTGGGATGGCCTGCGGTGACTTTGGCAACAGCCAGGGATGGGAGGCGCACCACAGCTAAGGTTTTAGGATAACTCTGCAGCCTCATCCAGCGGTAACAATGCCGCTAGATGGGTAATTCCGTCAGTCGGCGCCAGGGGGCACCAGGGAGGTGAGGACAAGTAGTGGCCAAGCATGTAAAGCTGTGGGGATGACTGGGGTCATGCCATGCCCCCTCCTTGCTGTGCATAGCGCTGTCTCCCGCAGTCTAGCGTGATGAGTAGGCGGGCCCCCGCAGCAGGCGCGGCTCGCCTTCGATGCTGGATCCTAGCTAGCTGAGTGGCTCTGGGGCCGTTGGGCATACGGAGATGGGCGGAGCAGAAACTTGCAGTCTGGACTGGTCAAGGGTGGCTGGAAGTTCAAAACTCCGGGGGAGGCGGAAGGCTTGGGAGTGTGGCTTAAAAAATGCTAATAATCTTTGGCGGGCTTGGATGGGGCAGATACCAAGAACACCATCGATGCAGACTTAAATTAAAATATGCATTTTGGTAAAGTTGTGTGGGCAGTGTAGGAACTCTTAAGTTTCCAATATACACAAAGCTATCTCCAGGATCATGTGACATTATTTTAATTCAGCATAAACGTGAGCAGCTCCTTGTTGGTCGTGCTTTTGCAGAGGAACAGATACAGTGAATCTGAGACTTATCTACTCCAAGGATGCTCCTGGATGGAGACAATGGTGCAGCGAGCAGCCTAGCCCATGTGACCCTCTCCAGCCCATGTGACCCTCTCCAGCCCATGTGACCCTCGCCAGCCCATGTGACCTTCTTTCTCCCTCTCTCCACACAGGCAGCCAGGGCCAGTTCCCCATCACGCATAACGTGACAGTGGCAGAGGGGGGGACGGCTGACATGACCTGCCGCGTGGATCACAATGACAACACCTCCCTCCAGTGGTCAAACCCTGCACAGCAGACTCTCTTCTTCGGGGACAAGAAAGGTGAGCACAGCCGTGCAGTTCCATCACTGTCCTCGCTTGACCATTGTTTGATTTAATGCTCCGTCTCTTGCGTGAAATGGCAAAAATGTGGGAAAGATGCCTGTCCCCTGTAGGGCAGCAAGAGCATAGCAAGCTTCCCAGTCATGTTTCATCTCTTTTGAAGGTCCCGATTTCCTAAGAGCTTAGCAGAATCGGCAGCTGGCTCCAAGGCTCTACACGTATGACAGAATCTTTTTTAAAGAAACAAATCTAATGACTGTCTCTGGCCTTCTGTGTATGGTTCATCCTTTGTTGTATCACAAATTAAACTCACTCATTATTTTTAGCCACTGCAGACTCAACGGGCATAAATGTGACAGCTGGATATACATGGTTGGAAAGCTTTATAAAATTATTTGTTACACAACTCCAATCTTACTTAAAATTTTGCTTGAGTAGTTAGTCTAGTCCTGTTTAATACAGGTTTTGATTTGCCAATTCCAGACCCCCAATTTCCATTTCAGAGTTGGGGTTGCTAGGCCTTTGTATCTTTGTATCTGTGGTTTTGCTGGTTAAGTTTAGGATAGAGGTTAATAAATCCCCAACAGCAACCCTAGCCTGTACCCAGTAAGTAGTTGCTGTTCCAGGGACTAAGTCATCAAAGGTAGAGTCCCTGACTGGAATGTAACACCAAAGTCTATAACCCAGCTATGTCTTGCATTGGGCTCTCAAATTACCCCGGAAATATTAAATGTCAGCACACACACACACACACACACACACACACACACACACACACACACACCGAGAATACTGCTGCCACAGAGAATGAAACAACTAACTGAGCAACTCCGGCCTCCCAAACATCGGATTCCAGCACAGAAACCCTCTTCGATTCCTGCCAAAATAACAGAACGGAATCATCCCCCCCATCACCTTCATAACAGGAAAGGCTAACAGTCCCGCTGCATGACATGTAAAATTAATAAAGACCACCCGCGATACGCACGGCTCAGAGAATGCTGGTGTCCGATTCAAACCTGCATGAAGATCAGACTGTATAGACAATACACACGAGGGAGCACATCTGTGACATTTAAAACAAACAAGCAAGCACACACATGCCCACACAAGGAGAAACCGAAAAGTAGGGCATGAGATTAATTCTTCGGTTCCTACAAATGGTTGGGGCAGACGACCTGGTAGGCCAGCTAGATAAACAGCTTAATTTTGCTCCACCTTTGCACAAGAGTTTCAGATAAGGCTCTCTGTCCATATCAGGAGTTTGTTTTTTCTTTGAATGATTTCCATAGTCGAGGTGCATTTTTAGTTTGTGTAATTTCCCCCCCCAATTCCCCAGTTACTGGCACCCAGCATCTCCACATTTATTCAGGAGGGTTTTGACAAAGCGCACAAATCTAGACCAAGATTTTGTTGAGTATAGAGAGTCACATTTACAGAGTTCCCAGCTGGTCTGTTGAAACAAAATCTTGGTCTGGATTTTTAATTTCTGGACCTGAATTATCCCCCTCTGACAAATGCATTGTGGGACTGGTGGCTTCCTCATTGGTGAAATGGGTAGACCAGCAGTGGGGAGACTCAAAGAGGAATCTGTCTCTATCCGAAAAGTTGAATTTTGACAACACGCTGCCTCTCCTTACTTGACATATCATCAATGGTTGGAAGTGTAGGTTTTTTTGTGGACATTTGTAGGGAAAAAAAAAACTGGTGACAGACATGTTTAATGAGATGTTCCACTCCCTAGTGTTCTGGTTTCTTCAAACATTATTTGATATTAATGCCATGCATTGGGGCCCAAACAAAGGCAGCACTAACATTAATAAGGCACTGGATCACTCCCAGCTGCCAGAACACCTCTGGTTCGCCTCAGCTTTCGGATAGTGCCTGGATTGAGAACATCTTCCCAGGAATCTCCCACAAGAGATCAGGCAATGTCTTTGTATATCTGTCATGCTTCCTCACCAGTATCTCCATTGCATGCTTAATCCTAAGCGTGTCACAATGTTAACTGCTTATATCAAGAGCTAGACCTGTGTGGGAACACCTGTCTTCACGTTTCCTTCATTTTCTCAAGAGATTCCTTTAATTTGGCAGTTTTCAGCACAAGACCCAGTGCCCACTTGGGAATCAGCACTACCTGCAGTTGCCAGAGCTACGTCAATCTGCCTTCCTTTGTTAAATTGTCACTTTTCTGACATTTTATCCTAAATTACTTAAATTTTTTTTTTTTGATTTAGACCTGACAATACCCTCAGATCACACTGCAGGAATCTCTCATAAATCGCATTCAGTACAGCAGCCTACCAGGTGACACTCTTCAGAACGAATGGTGCGGCTGAAAGCATTTGGGCAGGTAATTGGACACCTTTGTCAAACACCGGCACCGAGTTACGGTGCGCTAATGCACTTCAGGTAGTGCGCCAGCCGCATGACGATGCCCTCTCATTTAGGCTATTTTGTGGCGCTAACGAAGCCCTTCGTTTTTTTTTACCAAAAAACACACAAAAAATATGCTATGCTTATATCAAAACAGAGGCCGAGATATGCCCAACAATCATCCCTCTCTGAACATCATAACATACTTTCACTTTTTTTCTTCATTTTGTGATGCCGCCGTCTTAGCAGCAAAGCTAAAAGGCTAGGGCTGAAACCAAAATGCTTTGGGTGGACCATACATTCTCGTTTTTGGAGCCTAAAAATGCCTGAAATGTCATGTTGACATTTGCTTTCTACACTCAGAATACTTTATGTGCAACTGATGTTCCCTATTTTCACCCTAAAAATGCTAAAATATCGTGTTTACCTTCAGATCTGCCTAACTGCTTGCCTCTTATTTGCTGTGGCCATTTGCTGGATCGGTCGAAAGCAAACGTTTTGTTTGTATTTAGGTCCTGGCAGCTCAGTGACAGGGAACCTGCGAATTAATACCACAGGGTTGTAAACTGATTTTGGTCTATCAAAAGTGTGCCGATCACACCTTCTAAACTGCTAATCTAATCAAGGATTAGACACTTTATTCATGACAAAAGGCAGCAAAAATCCTACTTCCTCTTTGTTCTCCGTGATTTTCGTGTGGGCAGGGGGATGAATCATTGATGCAGCATTAATATGTAATCGGTTTTATCAGATTCTGACAGGCCTCCCCCCAACGTAGCGGCAAATGGCTTGGGATGTCGACCTTTTACGGGGGGGTGGGGGGGGGGGGGTTTACCTGCCGGTAGATCCGCTTTGCAGGTAGCTCACCTTCAATTTAGCTGCGCTGCTTTACGGAGAGTAAATTGCCAGGTGAGGACTGCCCCGCTGTAAATTTTCCCCTTTGGGTAGCTGCACCCCGGGAGGCGTGTGACATATCTGTCTGACACAGAGTTGGCTGAGTCACAAAGTAAACGCTTTAATGAAAGCAGAGGCCCAAGAGCTACTCTCTGCCAGCCCCAGATGGGGGAGGGGTGGAGAGACGTGTTGTGCAAGGGGCCAAGAAACTGACCACGGTGGCCACTGTCATCACGGTGGGAGGAGGGGGTTGATGATGCAGGAAGGAATGATGATATTTTTTGTGTCAAATCTGCAGGCTAAAGCCTTTTAAAGTTTTTAATGTTTAAAACAAGCAGACAAAATAAAGAAGAAAGGGTTCACAGTCAGAGACAGGCTATGGCTTATTGGCAAACTGCTGAGCAGGCGTGGAAGTCAGGGGAACCGTCACTAGGAAGAGTTTTATTTTTAATAAGCACTCTTCAGATTGAGATCTGTTATAAAGGGGTTTTGGGCGTTCCCAGCGCATACCCATCATGCATTGCTGCAAAGTTCATCCACCTGTCAAGGGATGGAGAGTGAATCCTTTTGAAAGAACAGTTTTTGTTTTGCTTCCCCCACCCCCACTTACCACACCCCCCCCGCCCCTCCCGGCTTCAACCGGGGGGGGAGATATATTTTTGGTCTGTCTCCATCAGAGCAGTCTACCATGTTCGACCCCTTGCAGCGAGATGCAAGTGGTCCGTGAACAAAAGCATACAGCTGGGGGTCCGCCATGGAATAGAAAGTGCTGTCCTTTGGAAAAGGTTGTATTTGCACTACAAATCTCCAGTACCGCAGGAGAGAACATTCAGCACCTGGGCTCCCCGAGAGGTGACCCCGATATCAAACGACCCCCGACCCGGCATTCCACCAGGCCTGAAACATTTTGTCCCTTCCTAGGTATATACGTGATCACAGCCTTTCATCTTCCTCTTCCTGTTCCTCCGGTGACTCCAGAGTGCCCCCTTCAGTCACCTCGCATACGCCATTTCAGAGGCTGCGGTTTACGCCCCTGCAGGGGAACCCATGACCCTAACAGTGTTTGAGCTTCATAGAAATCACTTTCAGGGTAACCTGTAGGTCTCAAGTCAAACACAACAATGCTCATTGTGACTTTATACTTTCTGTAGGACCTAAGCTCCTTTCATTGGTCAGATTTGAGTGTTTTTTTTTTTTTTGGTAGTGTTTTTTTTTTTTTTTAAATCATTCTTTCCCAGAGGCAGCTGAAGGTGGCTTAGTACATAATGAACTAGACTTGTGACTCTATGGTTCACTGACTGTACCCACTGTAATGCAAAATCTGCTTCAAATCTGATCTTGCCTGATAAAAAAAAGAACATATAAAGAGATAAAACACTCAAATCAAGTCACTCAGAGGATGAAACAGCATGATAAAATGTGTGGCATGTATTCTAATGTTATGTCTGTGCAGGCTCACCCTGGTGGTAAATTCTTTATCTGGCAAATGTTTTTCTCTAAAGCTACGTAAAAGTAATGGAATCTTGGGGTAAGAGTGTCAGGACAGACAGCATCTCTGAAGGACAGGGCTAAGGGCCTAGTTTAAGGGCCCAGCATGGGTATAACGAACCAGCCAGTCTCCAGGTCCCCAACCTACTGATCTACCCGGTAGCTCCTGTTTCAGAACTATCAACAGATTTTGCTACATTGTAAACACAACAGAAGCCCCTGATTCAGTTTGGCTGGGTTCGCTTGTTTGTCTGCCTTTTCTATTTTTTTTTAGACAATTTAAAGCAGGCAAACGTTCCCTTTGTTTGTTTCTCTGCTATTTTAACGAAGTGCTGGTGTTCGTGATGTTTATCACTTTTGCTTGTTGGAGAAATCCGCTTTCAGTCCGGCGAAAGCGTCGCACTTTGAAAAGATTCACTGCTGCTGCTGCTGAGTTTTTTGTTCTCATGCCTCCTTTGCTCCGCAGCCGCTCGGAGTTTAGAAACAGCGGAGCAGCGCGTGGATTTCCGGTCCTCGCTCCGAGACGGGATCCTAGCTGTCGTTGTGTGAAAGGAGCGGCTTACGTGCTCTGCTCATTTGGGTCTGATCCTTGACTGTCCTGGCTGTGTTTGTACTCCGTGGTACTGGTACTGCTTTGTATGGGACCCAACCGATTGGGCTTTTCAGGACGGTGCCTTCATTGTATCCCGGGATGTGATTCTTTTTTAGCTTTTGTGCCCTTTGTTGGCACCTTCTGAGATGTTGCCTGGGACTCCCCCCCACCCCACACATCACCACCTGAAATCTGCCCATCCCTCTTTGCGCACACTCTTCCCCAAGCCTCCTCATATAAAGTTCTACCGAACTTCCAGCCCCAGGTTTCTGCAAACAAGGTGGTGACTGTGTTTGGCCATTTCCTCAGTGTGCTGTCCATGTAGTTAGATCCACTCAATACTTGGGCTTCTGGTTAACATAGGAATACGAGTATCTTTAATCCAGAAATGTCTTTCTTTCTTTCTTTCTTTCTTTCTTTCTTAATTACTATTAATAATAATCATTTTTAATTCTGGGATATCCTCTATATCTCCTATGTCTGGCGAAGGCCAAGTCAGTCTTATTATTATTATTGGTATTATTATTATTATTATGTATTTATTTATTTTAGTGATTTTGAAACATATTTTCACTCCTTTTTCGGGACAAACACATTATGGAGTTAGGGCTGGAAGCATCTTCCTTCCCTTCCTCACCACCACAGGAAGTGTCTTCTCAAGCCTTAATCATTTTATTCTTCTCAAGATTCTTTCACCTTGTCACACACATTTGATTTGTTATCACTTCTGTCTCCTCTTCCGGTGTACAGTTTATCTCGTGGTGTAACGCAGCGCTGTCCGTCGTCGATACAGCTTATGGAGATATAGAGAGCCCCTGGTTTGAGGCAACGGACCAACCCGCTAATGCAACACTGCACAATCGTCGCCATGTAAGAATGAGATTGCATGGGCTTATAATATATCGAGATGACGATTTAAAAACAATGAATCCTGCTGCTTTACTCAACACCTGACTACTCGGTGCGTATGTGTGGACCTGGTCTTCGTCATACTTTTTTCTTTGCTTAGTAGATGGGATACCCGCAGGCACAGTTTCACAACTGTGCTGGAACAAGCATGAGAGTGCAAAAAACAAACTTTCCGTTACTGGTAATTGGTCACAATGCACTGCCGACCGGAAAGACTCGGATTTCCACGGGCTGTAATTTTGGCGATTCTCCAGCTTTCAGCTTATTCCGTTTGACTGTGCCGGTCAGCCTGCTCACTCCCGGTCTGCTCGGTCAGGTGTCCCGCCGTGCCGCCGACGTCAACGGGCTTTATTTGAAGTCCAGGGAGCTATAGAGACACCTGCGAGGGAAGGACGGTGCCTGCTCTGTATTGCGTGGCTGGAGATAGTTTCAAGGATGAATCAGCCAGGGGTCTGAGATGAAGAGGCAGCTTCAAATTCCTTTATCTGGCCCTCGTGAATTTAAAACAGGCTGCAGTGAGTGGAAGAATGAGCCCAGAGTTACGAATCGTTTAGTTGCTTACCAATCCATTAGGAAGGCACAGCTGCTCGACCGGCATGCCTGTATTCTGCGTCCGTTCCTTCCAGTTCACCTCCTAACCCAACGGCGCCCTGACGAGCAACGGTCCAGGTGAGCCGCTCACTTTTATCACCACAGGTGACCCTCGGCTCGTCTCCTGCTTCCATAAGCAACTACAAATGGTAGGTTGATGAGATTAAATTAAAAGATGCTCGTGACAGGTGCAGCACAGGTACCTTGAAATGCTTTCTTTTGGCATATGCCATCTTGTTTACCTTCTTTTGAAACATGCACACGAAGCAGAGGGCACAGCTTGGGGTTATGCCGTTTATTAGGTAGCCCGGGGGACTTTTGGGCCTAGCTAAAGGGCCCAGTGAGTATATAATTTTCCACAGGGGGTGAGACCTGAACCAGCAAAGTTCTGATTATAGCACAGTGGCTAAGCCTCAGACCACCCACTTGCACCTCCAAATTTATCAGCAGACATGATTTAGCCACATAAGAGGGACGAACAATCATCAAACGTGCATCTGAATGCGAATCGCAGCTGTCGTTTATCTGCGAGGTTGCACCTGTTCTCACATCTCAATCACAGCTGGAAATAGTGGCTGCCATTCTTATTAAACCGCTTCTTGTTCGTTATTTAGAGTAATTTATTTACATTTAAAAATAAAGCTGTTTTCTAAAGAACAATGTCTTGCCAGTAAATGAATTTCCTATTGTAAGGTTGAGCTTGCGTTTTACTGAGCCATCTTGCAGCCATTTTCTCGAAGGCTGGTAATTACCCACCGTGTTGTTCAGCTGACCTGACTTGTCATTTTTTTTCTTCCCGCATTAAACGTTTGGCTTTGCTGTCGGCTGCACAGCGGTACAGCAGTACGGACCCCGTCTCCCTCTAATGATTGTTGTTAAGTAAGTCTAGCTCGTCTGAATCAGGGCTAATTTTTTCCTTTGTTTTGTTTATTTGCTTTGTTTTGCCCTCTCGTCTGTAATATTGACGACAAATAAGGATGATTCACCTTGTTAAGACGCCCCTGCGTGTCCTTTTTGTGCTCAGGCCCTTGCTGTAATGTTTTACACTGCAGTGCCAATTAAAAAGCCTTATTTAGCTAAATGTCTCGTTTGTTTGGAAGACGCCTACTTCCTGGGGACCCGCGACAAAGCTTGCCAGAACTGCAGAAACCATTTGCCTTTATAGAGTCTCTCCCCGCAGGCAAAGCATTGACTGTTATCTAGAATATAGAAATGCTGGAGCAATTTTAAATGCCTGACAACCAAATGTTCTGTAGAGTCACAAAGTGTGATTTCTGGGTACTTCTTTATAAAAGGAAAATCTTCCTCAAAACCCCATTAGCTCTGTTTTCATGCATATGTGGATCATTGCCCCCTATTCTGCCTGGATTTAAACTGTAGCGCGGTAGTCCGACAGATAAGGACGTGATCCTGGTTTGAATCCTAGGTGAGGATGTGATGTAATACCCTTAAGTAAGGTACTTAAACTGACTTCCTCCAATAAAATACCTCGATGCATAAATAGGTAGAACTGTTTCTTTGGATAAAGCAGTTGGCCGTGATATGTGATGTAATGCAGATTGTGAAAGCCTCCCAAGTGTTAACTTTATTAAACAAAAAGAAAAACTGGAATATGATACAGATTTCATGGAAACTCAAGGAAATCAGGTTGAGCCAATCAGCTTTCAGCTCTGAATCATGTGACAGGGTTTTGGCTCCCCTGACCCTAATCTTATACTGGGCCACACATTCGGCCTCAAAAGCAAACCACAAATTAATTTGAATAAACACAACAGATTTACAGAAACTCTGTGAGGTCAATGCTGTACGTGCCTAGGCAGGTTAAGCAGGGTATGTGAATTTCATGCCAATCACCCATTCAATTATCTGTGCACAAGGAAAAAATAAGAAAAAAGGAAAAAAGAGAGGGAAAAAGCAGAAAGAAAGAATAGAAGAAAAAAGAGAAAAAAAGAAAAGAAAGAAGATAAAAGTAGAAAAAAATATCTGTGCACTTCCTTGTTAAATACAAATATGGATAAAGAAACAAAATAAAGATGGCAGGATTTCCTTTGTCACATTCCAGGTATGAGGTGGCCTTTTCTAGGTTTTTTCTTTTTTTGATTTTTAGGTGCAATTTACCAGCTAGATGAAAATGCTGTAAAAACCCTCATTACTGTTCCTGGCTAAATTTCTGGAGGAGGAACAGCCATTACTGCATATGCACTTAAATGCCGAACACCGTGAAATACTGATATTCCAAGTATTTAGCAGCCACAGGAGCAGCCCCCCGCGAACTCTCGCACCCGCCACCGACATCATCCCCGGCTGCCCTCTCATCAGCTCCTACCCATGCCTTTCATGTATTTTCATACGCAAGCAGCAATAACTACCTCTAAATATTTATACCCGATAATGAAATGGTCTGAGAGTATCGGCAGTGCTCAGTGCTTTTGGAGGACCATGCAGGAGCTGATTAGAAGGTGCTTTGGAAGTCTGTGGCGAGTCTGTTCATCTCCAGCGTGACCTCGCCCCTCGCTGGTCCACCTGTGTTGTCTCCTGATTGGAGGAGTCGCCGCTTGTCATTCTGAGACTCTTAAGCCGCCAGAAACAGCTCCTTGCCTGAGACTATTTAAAGATCCTTTCATTTCTGCATGCCGATGTGCCAGTGTCCTTACTCAGTGTATGCAGATATTTGCAGTTATTTATCACGCAGGTTGTGGTTAGATGCAGGCTTGTTAAAGGCTGAAGCAGTGACATCCTTTTAGATTTCAGAGCACATCCTTCAGCTCAGTGGTGCTCCTGCCGCTATAGCATGTGAAACGCACGTACTGGGCCCCTGCAACCGACAGCGGCACGGCTCGTCTCCCGGCTGCTTACATATTACGGAGGACGTGGCATCACCGGGACAGGAGCCGGCTAGGGAGCGGTAGCGTGTGGAGAACCTCCCCGTAACATATAATGCAAGCTTATGAGTAATCGTGCATCACCTGCCATGGCCTGGCACCCTGTACCGGGTTACTCTCCGCCCAGTTATGCCTAGTATACACTTCCGGTTAAGCGGCACCGTTTCGGAAACAGTTGGGACGCCATACAAAATGTAAATAAGACAGAATGCAATGATTTACAAATCATAGAGACCAATATTTGTTTGAAAATAGAACAAAGACAACATATCAAATGCGGAAACTGAGAGATTTTATTGTTTTGTGACAAATATATGCCCAATTTGAATTTCATGCCAGCAACACGTCTCAAAAAGTTGGGACAGGGGCGTGTTTACCACTGTGTTGCATCATCT
The DNA here is from genome assembly GCA_026779585.1 of Mormyrus proboscirostris. NCBI lineage: Eukaryota > Metazoa > Chordata > Actinopteri > Osteoglossiformes > Mormyridae > Mormyrus > Mormyrus proboscirostris. The sequence continues at coordinate 13,720,753 of JAODKF010000042.1, read as the reverse complement.
CTTCCTTTAACAACACTCCGTAAATGTATGGAAACTGAGGAGATCGGTTGTTGGAGTTTTGAAAGCGAAATGTTGTCCCATTCTTGCCTACAATGGGATTTAAACTGCTCCTTTGTCGTATTTTTCATTTCATGATGCGCTAAATGTTTTCAGTGGGCGACAGGTCTGGACGGCAGGCAGGAGAGTCCAGCACATGACCTATTCTACAACAGTTGGCATTGTCGTGCTGAAAAATGCAAGACGTCATCTGGATGGCAGCATATGTTGCTCCAAAACCTGTTTATATCGTTCAGCATTAATGGTGCCATCCCAGAAGTGCCAGCTACCCAAGCCATGGGCACTAATGCACCCCCATACCGTCATGGATGCTGGCTCTTGAACTGTCCTCTGATAAGCTGGATGGTCCCTCTCCGCTTTAGCCCGGAGGACACAGCATCCATGATTTCCTAAGAGAATTTGAAGTTTTGATTCGTCAGACCAAGGACAGTTTTCCGTTTTGCCTCACTCTATCGTCAATGAGCTCAGGCCCAGAGAAGCTGGCGGCGTTTCTCGATCATGTTTAGATATGGTTTCTTCTCTGCATTTGTGGATGCGGCAGCAAACTCTTTTCACAGACAATGGATTTCGGAAGTGTTCCTGAGCCCATGCAGTGATGTTCTGTCTGTTTTTAATGCAGTTCTATCTGAGGAGCCTCTTGGCTATCCAATATTGGTTTTGGCCTTGTCCATTGTGTACAGAGATTTCTCTGGATTCTCTGAATCTTTTAATAATATTAAGTACCATGGATGATTAAATCCCCAAATTCCTTACAACATTGAGGAACATTGTTCTTAAATTGTTGCACTATATCCCCTCGCCTTCTCTTTCACAGAATGATGAACCTCTCACCATCTTCACTGCACAGAGACTCTGCCTCTCCAGGAGGCTCTTCTTATACCCAATCATCTTACTGACCTGTTGCCCATCAAACTAATTTAAGAGATATTCAGCCAGGTGTTTTGTTTTAGCATTGTACTACTTTTCTTGCCCTTCTCCCAATTTTTTTCAAACGTGTTCTGACATCAAATTCAAATTTTGCCCATATTTGTCATAAAACAATAACATTGTGCATTTGCTGCTTTTCTAAAGCTAGAGTCACAGTCTTTAGTGTCCATCCCTTTCTTTGGAGATGACCACAAGCGATGTCCCCATTCCATCCTTCCGTTTCCCTGCCACCTGGAGCTGTTTTTCTTCCCATCCAGAATGAGTCTTGCAGTGTTCTGTGCATTTTCATCCAATCAGGATGAAATCGGGATTCACCTCAGATGTATGCGCAGATGTTAGCCGCATCCCTCACTGCCCGCATGTATCTGGGAGATGCAGATTCATGCATGAAACACATAATGGGTCCCAGCCAACCCCTTCCCCCTTCCGGAATCCGTCAGGATGATCCGTCACGATCAAAGGAGCGTTAGTGCCCCCATCGATGGAATCAAGTTGAATCTCTGAGCTGCCCAGAGCCCTTTTTGTTTTCTAGCTTAATAGAAAATGTCAGGAATAATGAGGTGCGTGAGCGGCATTCCGGCAGCCGTGGGGGCGGCGGGGAAGGGGGGCGCAGGCACAGGCAGCCTCTATGAGTCCCCTGGGGTATGTGAATAAGCCCCCTCTGAACATCTATGTATAGACTACTGAACAAAGGCTGCAAGTCCCAGAATGGGGGTCTACTATTAAACAATCAATCCATCCATACATCCATCTTCCATAACCGCTAATCCAGCCCAGGGTCACAGCACACTGTCCCGGAAAGCCCAGGGCACAAGGAAGGGGACACCTGTGACGGGACGTGTCCAGCTGTCCTGCACCTGAATTACCTTGATAAAACATCCAGTTGTAAAGAAGGCTGGCAGCCAATTTTAACCTGTGAATTCTGCTACAGTACATAAAGAGCTGAGTCTGATAAGCAGCTAAAATAAATAATAAAAATGGTGTGGTTCACTCCTCTTCTCTCTTTGTGCCCCTGGGCTATTGGGCTATGCTGATTTTCTACACCCACTGTAGATGATTGAGTGATATGCGCTGGATATTTGGCTATTTCTTTACTCCGAAGGTCCGCTAAGTGGCCAATGGCTCCATTGCCCCGACCAAAACAATGTAACCGCATTTACGTGTGGTAGGTAGTGCTGCTCAATCCCGGAGGTGGCAGCCTGGGGCGCCATCTTCTGAGGGGGTGCCAGTTTAGCCAGTCAATTTCAATGGCATCAGCCAGGCTTGATTCAGGGTGGGCTTCGCTCTGTCAGTATCTAATAACGTCAGATATTACGATAGTGTTGTTTTCATTACAATGGGACCTGCATTTTATCTATGCTTCTAATGGCCTCTAATACCGCTGTCCTACTAACTTCATTATATTCCAATTTCACAGATGATCTATCCCCCCTCCCCCTGCCACGCAATCTGAAATACAACAGCTAGCTTTATGACAATTATTATTTTTACGATGTAAGCTAATTAGCTTGTTCTCTTAGTTTCAGGCAAATTTTGCTAATAATGATTCCTGTGAGGCCGTTCCAACAAGGCAGCATGGCTGTTACTGATATATATGTCTTAGCTCAAGCGCAGAAAGTACTTGGACAGTTACACTGTAGATCCGAGCTTTTAAAATTTATTTTCCTATCCCACCGTTCTACCCTAAGGGTCGTCTTAGACTAAGAATAATCTGTGTTTCAGAAATAAGCTTGGAGGTGAAATTGAGATCAAAGAACCAAAGGCTGAAATAGTTTTTTTTTTTTTTTTTTTTTTTTTGTGGGACGATTTAATTTGTGTCCCCGGCACTAGAGTGCTGACTGAAAAGGGCGGAGGCCCTACTGAACTGTCGTCAAGCAGCACTTCAGCACGACGACGCGCAGAAACGCAGCGGGCTCGGTGTATCGTAAATAACTTCCATTCGTAGCTGGTCTGAAGTTAAGGGATCTGATGCTCCATCGATCTCCAAACAATCAGAAGGAGCCCGAAACCAAGACCACCGCTTTCAGCTGCCTCACCCCACCAGTTCTTGCCGTGAGTAAACTGCCATTAATAAGGGCCCAGCGCAGCTGAGCAAATCTCAATGTAAAAAGAAATTGCCTCAAATTATAGGCTTCTCAGTAACCATTACCTGCGGAAACTTCCATAGCCGACAGGCTCGCATTATTCCCATTGATGCGGCGATGCATTTATGAACGCTGTTCAAGATTCGCGGAAGGCTATCGTGGAGTCAGCTCTTGTCACAGCGTGGTCCTGCTGAAGAGGTCTCTTTACAGCCCAGGTTCTGAAATCCCCCAATCAGCATTCACCCAAGAAGAGGTAAGTTAGGATGATTGGGTACGCAGTTCAGGCTGCCGCGGACGGCCAGGCTCGGGGTTTTCTGAAGCTGAAAGACACTTCTTGTGGGTCCCGACTCGCGCAGACATCGAACCCGTGCCGGGTCTCCCGCCCAGCCCCTGTGGAGCAGCCGCAAAATCGGCTGCTTCCTGCTACACGAAAAGCTTCTAATTCTCTAAGAGGGTGCTTTTTAAGAGAAAAAAAGAGAGTCTTTTTTTCTTTTAAAGGAATGCGCCATGCTTAAAAACGCTTTTCTATGTAAAGAGGAAGAGATCAAGGAGGTTTTCATATTTACATGAATTAAATGCTCAGATAGCAGAGCTTTCACCTTGTTCCTGTGGCTGAGAACGGCGACCGCTTTGATGTTTTCAAAAGTTGTTTCACGCAAAAATGTCTGGCGCATTCAGAATGTAAAACCGAAGGAAAACATACATAAATGATGTATTGTATAGTCAATTACCAACAAAATTGTGAGGTTACCTCACAGACTCCTAATATCAGGACTGCATTAATAACAGGGGAACATATATAAGCAACTTAATCTCTCACCAAATTTTAATTAAGTTGTGGGAGAATTTCTATGATGTGAGACAATGTGTTTTGCATTTTATTGATGCCGCCGCATGGTTTACCAGGTGCAACGGCTCACAGGCTGCTGGTCCGGGCCGGAAACATCATCGATCTGGACAGGCCTTTGAAAAAACCTGCAGCATGCCAAGGTAGTGCTGTTTAAGGCTGGGGGGGGCGGAAGAACTATGCCAGCTGGACAGCATACAGGCGGACTTTCCCGCGCCGTGACCTGGCAGCGAGAGGGTCCGTCTGGCTTCATGATCCGGAACATTCCCCTCTGAGACCACATACATCTACGTGGATCCAGCGCTGGTGGGGGGAGAGAGGGCATTGGGTTTCCCATCCAGGCATGTGAAGGATGAATTGAGAGGCACAGAAATGTAACACAGCGCTGCAGGAAATGCTAATTTCAGTGGGAAATCCCTTAATGCAATTATTACCCGTCTGCCCTCTATGTGTTTGGGGAGACGGGAGCACCTGGGAATACGGGGATGAGCGCGTACGGCGGAAAAGGGACCGCCGCGCAAACATGCGTCACCTGCCGCCACGGAGGCGTGGTGCTCGATCCCGGCGGGGCTGCCGCGGGCAGCATCCCAGCGAGCGCCGCCAACCGCGCCCACGACTGCGGCCTCTTGACACACTTTTTAGGACCCTCACTTTCCACGTTCATGTTTCTGTTTCTCAAGCTCCATGTCGAACTACCTCGCCCCTCCCCCGTCCACCCCCCTGCCCCTAC
>JAODKF010000042.1:13681663-13716008 GCA_026779585.1 Mormyrus proboscirostris | reverse complement strand
CCCCTCAGCACTGTGTACAGACTACACTCTCCTCGACATTTAGCAGAAAAACAGCCCGGCCCAAACTACTGAAATATTTTATTCTGAAGAGCGAGTCTGCAGTCACCGAGCGACCAATACGCCTGCAGCTATGTTTGAGGTAGCAGCTTTTACCAACTCTGCCTCTTTTCTTTATCTCTTCCCAGTATGCAATGCTGTTTTCTCCCCCGGAGCGACACGAAGGGAGGGAAATCAATAAGGCAGGGGGCCCGGAGCAGGGGTGTCTGGAGACTGCCGTGGCCGTGGGTGTCAGGCAGGAGACGGTGGTTTGTCGTTGACGGCTCAGGTTCAAAAACAAACAAGCGCCTAACAAGGGTTCAGGATCTGAGCAGCTGGATCTTCGACCCCGTGTGTATAACAAACTAGTGGTAGGGCCTCATTGAGGACCTGAGCCGCTTTTGGGCTTGGAGTCTGTCTCTTCTTGCTGAGAGCACGGCCCGGGTGAGGGCCAGCCGGTTTAAACCAGCAGAAACGGGACCATCAAAGGAGCAAGTGCCTGCTTTCCTGGACCCTTGTTAGCCTCTGTTCTCTCCAGCCAGGCTGCGCGCCAGATCCAGTCACCAGCGTGATGCTCTCACCCAGTCCTGGCAGCTCCCCCAGCATACCTGACCATTCTCCTTCATATATCTTCATATTTTGGAGCAATTAAACTGACTTCATTTTTCTGCTTCATTGTATCTCCATCACTGTGGCCAATACCATACGGATGTCGATGCGTTGCGTTGTCTATTGCGATGCAGCTCGACTCGACGTGACTTGATTCGACGCAACGTGATTCAATCCGATATGATGCGACGCAAAAGAACACGATGCTATGAAATTCAATATGGAACAGACACTGACAGTTTAGGGCGGGGGGATCAATCTTAATATAAAATTATTGGGTACACTTCTAAATAATAAAGGCATGAGCATCTACTAATAATCATATATTAATATACTGATGCATCTCGCAAATTGTATCCACAATGTATCCACTTGTTTTTAATCAGGGCAATCAAATATTGAACTTTTGTATCACTGAGGCAAATCGGTGCACTTCACCATCCCTACCTGTCATTACCGATTTCTTCATTTTTGTACTTATTTGTCTATAATGACATGATAACCTTCCTGCTGTTTAATGGATTTAATGTATTGGGCCAGTGTGGTTCGTGTCCAGTCAGTATAGTTCAGCTGCCGGTCAGTTACATCGTTCGTTTCTTGTTTTCTGAACGGCCTTTTGTAGTATGTGACAAATGTAATGTCCTTGACATAAAGAGACATATTTCATGTATATAATTGTATAAGTTGTCATATTAGAATGGAGCCCTCTAAGTAACTTCATAGCCGCTTTGTTCTCTAAGAAATACTGTGTGACATGAACAAAAAAGGGTTAGATATTAATGCTCAGAATGGACCATATAACATCTATGGCTCTAATCGGATAGAACGATTAGTTGTTTATTTCATAACAAGCCCCTTTTCTCATTTTGTCAAATAGATCCAGTTCTAACTGATACACTCTCCATTTAACACCTCATTTCATCCAAAATAATGAAGAATTGTTCATTTCTGTCTTCAGAGCATTTATTCCAGATATAATGGCATAGTGTTTACTATGAGATGTACAATAAGTAGAGGAAATACTTCATTTGTAAAATTCACACGAACTGTTTTCTCTGTAGTCACTATAGGTCTTTATTTATAGTTATTTATGGCACCGGTGTTTAGTGTATAAACATTTGTGATAAATGCAAAACAAATCCAACAGCATTTGTTGTAAATTGCAAAAAGAAACACAAGAAGGAAGACAAAGTTTTAATGAGACCATTGGCCTTTTGTAACATCATTCTTTGGGTCAGAAATTAATCTATTTTGCAGGGATAATTAGGCATGCACACTGAATATTTGTTATTTTCAATAAGCATCAATACGACAGTTAAAATGAAGAAAAAAAATAACATTGTTAATTATTGTATTTCAATACTAATATTGTCCGTCTGACGTTTCTCTATAAAGGCCACTGACCTTCCGGGGGGATTTCTACCAACTGTCTCATTAAGACTTCGCCTCAGGCAGGCAGGGCTGGGTCTCCTTTAGATCCAGGCAGAGGAGCATCGCAGCAGCACGGTTATTATTCTAAATGCACATTTCAGGCCCATTTCCCGTCTGCGTAGCCGTCAAAATTGGCTTCCCGATTATTGTTATTATTACTGCAGCATTCTTCCGGCCGGTGCTCCCTGTCAGTTTACGGAGTTAAGGTATGACTAGGTTAACTTTCTGTCTTCAGATCCCTCACTTTCTTTCAAGACTCATGTCTGTAATTTAGACTTCAGCCTCAGAAGGCATAAAGGACCATGGCTTTCTTCCTCTTTGCAATGCTATTGGTTGATCCATAAGAACGGATGACGTCAAGGCTTCGTGAAGGAGCTAGGTCTCAGAGGTGGGCGCCACGGCGGGGAAATCCGCTGGGGTGTCTATTTTTAGATTAATAAATAGCAGCACATGGAAATGGAGAAGCATGGGAGCTTGCATGTTTAAAATGTCCATCTGATTGTGACAGTGTGAACAGCACATCAAAAAAGACATTTACATCTACCCAACTATCCATCCATCCAATCATCCATCTATTGATCCATCCATATTCTAACCACTTATTCAGGGTCATGGGACAAAGACATTAAGGGATTCATGGAAAACAAAGGCACCAACTCTGAAATGGCTAATTTATTCAGTCCCCCTTTGTCTCAACACAAACAACTGTCTCCTCCACATGCACAGCAAGCTGACAGGGCCAAGCGGTTCAGTTACTGTTTGGCTAAGCATTATAATGGCTAAGGCATGCGATCTAAGCGAATCTGAAGGTTATGTCATTGTCGGTGCCAGTCGTGGTCGTTCCAGCATCTCAGAGACAGCCACCGTCCGGGGATCTTCCTAACTATAGTGTCTAGACTTTGCAGAACTTGGTATGACTAACAAAATACATCCAGTTGACGACATTTCTGTGGCTGCAGATCTTGCTAATGAGAGAGATCAGAAGAGAATGGGCAGCCTTGTTAAAGATAATAGTACAATTGTAACAGCTCAGTGGAGAAGGTGTGCAGAGGTGTCTGGAAAGGCTTCTCTAAAGACACAAATTTCCTATATTTGAAGCAGTTCTGGGGGCCAAAGTGGGTCCTACCTGGTACTAGCTATGTACTGTATGCCTAATCAAATGGCCACCTAGTGTATACAGTGTATATAAAACACAGCTGTGGTCAGTAAGCACATTTATACTACTTAAGAAAATAACAAAAGCAGTAAGAAAAGCCAAATTTAATCTCTGAATCAAATATCAAGGGCCAAAGATCAGCTATTAATTTCCACATATCCATATTCCCTCGCGCCTTCCATCATTTTGTCATTGTAGCACGAATATGACATTTACCATAAAATTGCGATGAATTTTTTATTAATATATTGCAGGGCTCATACGGGGAAAGGCAGACTCTTACATCTGCTCATTGCCCGCTTCAATTAACGGCGGTTCCCGCGGATCGAACCTCGGGATTAGTTTACGGGTCAGATCGAGAGTAGCGCTAGCGTGGCTCTTACGCTAACCCCAGGTAACCCTTATGAATCTTTGATGCCGGCGACGGCAGCTGCTCGCGCACACGGCCCACGGCGTCCCTCACAACAGCGGCCTGAATCCGTCTCTCCCCACAGCCCTGAGGGACAACCGGATCGAGCTGGTACGTGCGTCCTGGCAGGAGCTGGCCATCCGCATCAGCGAGGTGACGCTGGCAGACGAGGGACAGTACACCTGCTCGCTCTTCACCATGCCCGTCAAGACCGCCAAGGCTTTCCTCACCGTGCTGAGTGAGTGCTACCATGCAGCCGTCACTCGCTGACATGTTCACCAGTCACTGGGGCGGAGTATTGTGTACAACTTTCCATTGTTGTTACTTCAGACCCAACACAAATGATCACACTTCAAGAGAAGAAATGTTTTTTGTTCTGCAGCCTCTGATTATTTTAGTGCAGCCAATTTGTCTCCAAAAGTTTCAGAGAAAGTAAAACTTTCAACCAGCTTTAAAATATAATCAGAATATATTGCAGTTATAAATCAATGCTTGTCAAAACTGAACAGGCACTTACACACACAGGGATCCGTTTCATCAGGAGCTAAATAGTTTGGAAGCACATTTCAGGATAACTTTTGCAATTTTTTTCTTTCTATTTTGCATGCGTTTTGCATTGTTTTTACCAAAAGTTTAAAGTTTGAGAAGTTAAAGACTGAGTAAACTTGTAAAGGTTATCCTGGGAAATTAAAACAGCACAGTACATTTAATTAGGCTTCACCTCAGAAAATGTTGGTAGCCATTATCCTACTTTTCTCTGAATTATCTCAGGCTTAAAACATCTGAGCTTACTTGCCTTACCTTGTATCGCTCTTTGCTTTTCTGCACCATAATCACCTCTGTTTTTCTTTTTCCCTGAATTATTAGCAACCCAACATAGCTTGTCTGATTTAAATTATTAGACCTGTGCCATTTTAATCGAGCTGTGCGAAACAACAGGCATAAAAAGAAGATAAAGGAATCATTCCTGGAATACAATTGTGTTTGCAAGTCACAGCATGTACCATGTGGCGCGGAAGAATATGTGCAGGGGAGTTAATGGTTTTTTAAGTCTAGCCAAAAACTGTAACTCATAAGACACAATCTGGCAACCCTAAAGAATGTCATCACAGTAAGGGGAGAAGTTCATAAATGAGAAGATAACTGACTGTCAGATAAAGGCGAACCAGCAGCGTCTTTGACTGTCTTTATCACATCCACTTTTTTTGTTGACTTCCAATAGTATCACTATTTAAAAGCCATATAAATGGATTAACGGTGAAAAAACAAACCCAAAAGGCATTATCGCTCATGAGGCCAGTGGTCGGTCTTGTCAGCTCGATATTTTGCCCTCGTCTCCGCAGGGGTTCCGGAGAAGCCGGAAATCGCTGGATTCACAAAGCCAGCCAAGGAAGGAGACCAGATCACCTTGACGTGCGTGACCTCCGGTAGCAAGCCGGCCGCTGACATCAGGTGGTTCCGCAACGAGAAGGAAATCCAAGGTACTGAGACTGCCCCTATAGCCAGGTCTGCTCCTCAGGACTTAGGGAATCATCTCAGAAGTCATGAGCTACAATAGGGGTCCCAGCCTTCTCATGATTTCAAACTGACATTCATTGTGCAAAAATATTCCAACCTTAGTGGTGATGGGGGGAGGGGGGTTTTATTAGTTTAGCCATTTATGTAATTTGGGGTGGTGTGGAAATGTATAGTTTGTTTTTGACAATTAACTACCCTGTCCCGGACCCCTCAGTATTCTGCGTTGGCCCAGTAAAACTCCCACCTGCTGCGATCTCCTGATCTACAGTATCGCACACGTTAGTCCCTTCACAGATACCTATGCAGCCTTCAGCCTTTGTCGCACGCCATCTGACGTCAGCACTGGCCTGAGGACTGCCCTATTCATGAACGAAGCAGCTGTCATTAACTCAGTTTATGACAGCGGTATGTCATCGTCACCCATTTGTCTGTTTCAGATGACAGCGGCTTCCGAGTGTTAGAAAGGCTAATGATGGAGTATTTTTCTCAATCATTGTATCATGTATCATTTAGAGCACTGGGGAAATGCACTGCCGAGGTCCCGCTATCCCTGCTGTGCACTGATGCTGACTGAATGTTAAATCCTAGGAATGACGTTTCTCCTGTTCCTATAATAAAGGTGCTTACCTTGGGCAGGTTAGTTAATTTTGGCTTGGTAGAGTTCCATGGTGTCAATCTCAGAGCTTTCCAATTCACTGTTCTTTGCAAAACTAAAATTCACCAAACTAGGTGATTTTGTTGCTGTACTATGAACTACACCACAGACTAAAGTTTGAAATTCCCTATATTTATGAAGCTTAAAGGGCATTCAATAAGCTGTTTTCTGATTACCTATATATGCCAGAACCAGATTTATTCTGGAACTTTTTCAGTTTGTTTTCCCATTTTTGCTTTGAACGGACTGTAGGCATTTTGCAACAACCGTAGGCATTTTATTCCCACACTGCAGGGCTCCTACATAGTCTTTCTGTTTTTTACGATTTCCCATTTAATGGTTAATGGTCTCTTTTCAGCGTGTCAGCCTGACATGGTGATATGTTCACTGAATCTCTGCCAGTTATTTTCACTCCTGCCAAGGACAACAGATGGTTTCAGCAAATTTACTGTCTCCTTTACAGTAGTTTGCATTTGTCAAAGGGAAATGGAGGGGGGGGTGAAATTTTAACAGCATGCAGTGACTGGTTTGCAGAGTAATTGAAAATGGCATTTCGAACAAACCTGCGATGGACTGGCATCCCATCCCGGCTGTCCCCCAGCCTTGTTCCCTTGCTTCTTCAGGCGTGGTTCAAAGATGGATGGATGAACACCTACAGCTAATAGATCTTGAATAAGCTGACGGCTTTTAGTGTGCGGCATTGCCGCCCGAGAGTTTGGGCTTTTCAATCCCACCTGCACCTTTTCTATGTGTTACCTGCATGCTTTCTTCATATTTCGTGTCCGGAAGTGTGCATTTAGGCTGATTATCGAGTGTCTCCCGACTGGCCATAGTGTGTAATTGCGTGTGGGCTCATGTGCTTGGCCATGGACTCGTGACCCCCCCCCAGCCTGGTGCCTTCTTCCTGCCTGAGACAGGCTGCCAATGAGCGCGATCGGGATGAGCGGTGAGAAGTTGGACGGATTGTACCTCTTCTGGTTGTCTTATGTGACTTGGAACTGTTACAGTTCTGAAGTTGGTTTTGGTTGTTGTTGAGGTAATACTCCTGATGTTCCTTAAAAATGGGATTGGGATGGGGGGGGGGATTTCCTTTTTCCAATTCCTAATTTTCTCATTTGACTAATCACTTTGGGGAACCTTCCTGCCTGCTGTGATTTTTTTTTAAGAGTTCCTCTCCTGCCTCTGACGAGAGTGAATGTGACATTTGCTCCTTATTGACGATTTGTCCTGGAGCATCCTCCGAGGTGGCTATAAATGCGAGGCCGGCACCACGCTGTGATTGATGGTGCCAGGCCCGCTCTGTTTGACATGACGCGCACGTAGCGGGCGGCGAAAAGGCCGACGGTGAGCTTCCGCAGGCCGCTGCGGCCTGCCTCACTGTCAGAATAAGTATCAAAGCCAATCTCTCTCTCACACACTCTCAGATCAGATCTTCATACATAGAGTGGCATCTGCATCTTAAAGTCAGAATGGTTAAAGAATTCAATGTATTGCCCAAGTCACAAAAACTGACAGGTTAGAGCATCTGCAAGTGTACAGAATGACAAAACGGATCTTTTATGCTATCGATCTCCATTACTGAGTGAACACTGCTACCTCAGAGTATATCTTCAATGAAATACCTAAATTATTTTTGCCAGGTTTTGCCAAGGCTGAGTAATTCAATCCTTTAAAAGCTTATAAATCTTAATATTTTGTCTCTGTAATTTGACTGTAATGATTGTATTGTGATTGCTCTTACAGAATAAGTCATGAAACAAAGGGACAAAAACATTCTAGATCCTTCTATGTTTATTACCAGTAGTTCCATCTGAAGCAGGGCAGATTGTTGAACCTGTTAACTGTTGTCTATAGCTTCGAATCACTCACTGCATTTCACTCTGACCTAGCACCCCCGCCCCAATAGTTATATCACTAAGTCAGTAACTTTAGCTTGAGCAAGACAATAGATGAGGACATCAGCTGAAGGACATCCCAGAGTGAAGGAAGTGGACTGTGACAAAGGAACTGGCTTCGCTGTCGTACAATTGCCAGAGACGCGAAGCACTCTCAGCCTCACTGCCCCACCCACACTCTCAGGACACAAGTGCACTGGACAGCACACCACAGCAAACAGGTACCCCACTGAACAAGCTGTGCTGGAGCCAGGAAATACAAGAATCTGGATACGGTGATAAAAAACAGAAAACCGAACAAAACAAACAGATTAGATCATCAGAACTACAAACAGTGACAAGACAGAGGAGACAAGAAAACATAGACAGAGTTCCTAGACATAGAGGAGACATGACTCTGGGAGCCACAAAACTGAGCCCAGATCGCTGCTCCGGTTTCAGTTACATCCCTGGCAACATAAATATATCATCCAGTTTTTATCATCAATGTGTGCGAAACAGCTGGTCTTCCAGTCTCATCAGCCTGCCATTTGCTTAGCAACATACACCAGCCAATGTTGGACTCATTGTCTAATTAGAGCTAAAAATCTAGTAGCCAAATAGAAAGACAGACAGAGGTTGGGGATTTAGGTTAGCCCATCCCATTAGAGTCAAGCATCCTTATGGTCATCTTCTGTTGGGTCATACACTGAGGTGAAACTGCGATCTTGTTGGCCACAGTGATAAATTCAATGTCAATATGAATATGCAAGACATTCAAACACCGTCAACCAGTCAGTTTAAATACGACATGTTAAGTGAAAAGCCTAGCTCATTGTTTTATATCAGCAAATGTGAGGCCTTGCAATTTTAATACCCCCCCCACCATCTCCCAGTTCCTCCATTTTACCCCCTTCCTGACTGGTACCTTGCGGCGATTTGTCCCACTTCAGCTTGATGCTGCTCCCCGAAGGCCCTCGGTCCTTGTCGCCAGGTGCGGATCCGGCAAGCAGCCCCATCTGCCTTTGATAAGACAGGAAACCCGCCAGCCCGGCCCCACCCGACCCCCGCGCCCCGCCTCGCTTCTGTAGCGCTTCCAGACCTTCAGCGTTTGAGGTGGAAATAAGCTTGTTCAGGCTGAGACACTGCTTAAATGAAATGTTAATCATTTCCTCTTCGCTCCAGCGAGCGCGTGCGCTATCGTGACGCACCGGGAGAGCGCACCAATTTAAGAGACTCAAAGAGTGGCACAGCGGACCCTGAAATTAAGATTGCTAAAGAGTACTTTTATTTGCACCAAATTACATCCTGCTATGAACGTAATTACACAATAAAGATTAAGATTAGGCTCTCTCCTCTGTGCTCCACTGTGCTGGTTCTGGTGTTTAGGTCATATTTTTCACGGTCATTTTCAAAAGGTTTACCTACATCAATATTAGTATCTAAGTTCTACTCATAGAAATTATTTTGATAGGGATTAGTTTGTACTGTCTTTTATTCTTATTCTTCTTATTATTATTATTATTTATTCTTGTCAGGGAGCAGTTAATAAAATAATAAATATTTTGACAGCAACAGCCATCACCTGAATAGGATGGATGTATGGAATATATACCAAGTATATTATGTGCAGAGTGGAGCAATTTTCACAGCTGGAGAAAAGCAGCTGACAGGCAGCTGACAGAGGAAGTTGAGGAAAAGGTGACAGTCAAAGTGCAGAGTCTGAAATGAATGCTGCCAAACCACGGTGGAAGCCATAGGTTACGGTCAGCACCCACAATCACGACCATAACAAGGGCCTGACCAATTAGGAGGCCCAGAACAGAATCCTCCTCTCCAGCAAAGCTGCTTTTGGACCTGGCGTGGGGAAGAGGCTCAGTGGGTAGCACTGTTGTTCTAAATTTCCAGGGCTAGAAGTTTAAAATCCACCCCAACTGTCACGTAGTGCAGGTACGGAGCGGGGAAAGAGGAACAGGAGTCCAGGGAGTCGGGGAAACACAGGATTTATTTGGGGAAGGTACACTCGGAAACCAGAACAACAGGCATAAGCAATGTAAAGATGTTAATGGCCGGACTGGGAAAACATACACTGACACACACTTAAATACACCAAACTAATTAAACACAACTAGAAACAGCTGATACCAAGAGGATTCCACACGAGGTAAGTGAGGGGGCGTGGCAGACAGGAGGATCGGAATAATCAGGGCATGACACCAACTGCTTTTGTGCGGTTTTCATCTAGAGCAGTGTTTCTTAACCTGGTTGAGAAGGACAGTCTACGTTTTTGGAAGCTAGGAAGGAGCAAAAAATCTAACCATGATGCATTGCATCAGAACCAGAACCACTGATCCTGCCGATGAATAAATCCATACTGAATAAATATGAGAGATATAAAAAAATCTTTATAGCCAAGAGATATCTCCAGAGGTGGATAGTTTAGGTCCAGAAATTAAAAATCCAGACCAAGATTTTGTTTTTACCAACCAGTGGAATATAAACAGTCACAGGGAGCGTTCCACTTCATGCAGCTGCTTACAGAGCTGGCTTAAAGCAATGCATTCTGGTTCTGACGCAATGCATCATGGTTAAATTTTTTTTGTCCGACTTCTGCCGGCGCTGCAAAACGTCTCCACGCATCACCATGTCACATAGAACAAAAACGAGAGCAAGATGACTTAAAACAGATGGTGCAGCACCTCTCGGCCGGCTGCACAAACTGGAACCGCCTCCGTGACGACAGAACTTTGCCCTTATTAGCTGAAGAGTTTAGTTACACTCATGACGTTTGTATCCCAGGAAGTTCCGATGCGTTATCTGCTATTTATCCCGAAAAGCACGTAAAGCAGTGAGAACTGGTTTCCAGTTAATTTACCTGGTAAACTGGTAAAGTTTAAATAAATGACATAAATGCTCTAATAGTACACGTGAGATAGTTGTTTATTTATTGTTAGTTATTGTAATGTTGTGCTGCTAGTCTGTGAAGAAGGCATTCAACTAAGAATTGCATTGTACTCTGTACATGACTTAAAACTTTGAATCCTTGAAATAAATGTATTTGATCTTTTTTCCTGGCAGCTATCTTTTCTCACAGGGCCACTATACGCAATAGTTTTTTTTCCACTGCTAACAGTTTGGATCAGGAGTTGGTTATTATAAAAGAAGTAATGTCTCGCTCCATGTCACGTCAGCTACTGTACAGACAGACCTAAGCCCAACCATCTGGTTGGTTTTAACAAGATCTTGGCCTGCATTTTTACTTTCTGGACCTGAACTGTCCACCTCTGCCCATCTCCCATTGTTACCCCTGAGTTGTCATTTTGCTTTTTTGGAGACATGGAGCTGTAGGAATTTCAGACAAAATTCCGATAGTTGACACACGTATTGACAGACTTCTCCTCAAAGCAAGGCCTGGCTTTGGGTGTCACTGGGGACAGGTTCAAAGGTTTCATTTTGTTTACTTGCAAAGCCTTCAATGTTCCTGCCCAGATAAAGCTGGTTACTTCTAGCATGGTAGGAAGGGTATGACTTTGACAGCACTGTCTGTGACAATGTTGCAGAAAAGAGACATGTCACTCGGAGCGTAATTCCAAAGCTTTGATCAAAGTGAAATATTTCTCTAATAAGACCAATCGGAATCTCTCCAACTTCTGTAGATTCATTGTTAGATCCTCATAATCTGTACTTTCAGTCCATTTGTATGCCTATAAGGTCTTCTCCGAGTAACCTAGCAGATCAAAGCAAGAGAGATACTTTGAGAATTGGACCTGGAATGGTACGAAAGCAGAAAATTGTAAACAGGAATTAGTAATGCAGGTGCATAACTTAAAAAAAATCATTCTCACATATGGCAGCTGCTAAACTGGTTCTATGTGAATGGAATATCTTGGAAGATTTCTAGAATTTTCAAGTAATAAATATTACATATTATATTGCACAAATTATACTATTTGAACACTGTACTATAATGCTATAATTGATTCTAACTAAAAGAGACGTAAACTGTAAATCTACCTGCACACATGCATGACAACTGAGCAGCATTTTAAAAATATGACACAGTGCAAATGGAATCCAAAAGCATAAGAGTCGTGTAACAATAAGCCGGGCTCAGTGGAAGGAGTAGCCTCCGCACACTCTGCAGGGTCCTGTAGGCACAGAACAGACCTTCCGTAAATAGAGCCGTGTTTTGTCTCAGTTAGGCACAGCAGGGTATTGGACGCTGTTAGCCCTACAGTGAGCTCAGAAATCAGCCGCGTGAAACTTTCAGGAATACCACTGCATATTTATATCCTCCCGCCCCCACCAGCCAATGCGCTTAACCTCACCAGCCTTCCTGATCAAAATTCTGCATGCTTCTATGTTCTTCAAATGGTGCTCGAGCGGTGTCACCAAGGTTAGGTTCCTGCAGGGCAAAGTCACAAGGTTAAATGGCGATATGCTGATATCTGGTCCTTTTAATTCATTCTTGTAGCAAACTGTGCTCTTGGCGTACTGTGTGAGAGCTTTGCGGACCGTTCGCTGATCAAAATGGACCTCGTGACCGCCACCCACATCACGGTTCACCTTGTGCCACGTGGGGCTAATTAACCGCTGTGCAGAAGTTGACATGCCAACCTCAGATGCCCTATCTGTGGTTGTAGGGTGTGAACTGGGAGGGTAGATAAAGTCATGTGACCAGAAAGAGTGAGGCGGGGTTGGATTAAGAATAGCAAGACAAGACCAACAAGGAAAAGCCTTCTTGGCAGGAAACAGAAGAAAAATAATCAATAATTAATGAAACTCTACCTATTTTTCTGATCGACTCTTTGCAATATTTGCATTATGTGTACATTGCACAATATGTTGCATGTCTCCATATCTGCATATTTATTGTTATAATTGTAACTGCATTTGTTGTTTTACTGTAAGTGCCTTAATTTGTACTTGTGATCTGTGTTTAATTTGTGCTTGCTGGAAGGGCTGTGCATATGACAAACTCTTGAATTTTGAAGGATGGACATCAGTGTCTGAGCAGAATTAGAAGCAACCAACTATGTCATACATATAAACAAGGAACAGGTAATAAGAATGTTGAGCTGCCCAGCTAGGCTTTCCTTCCACTCTGGAGAAGACCACACCCCTCAGTTGACCACACCCCTCTGTAGACCACACCTCTCTATAGACCACACCCCTCCTTAGACAACGCCACTCCTTCTCAAACCTGATAATTAAGATGAAATGTAATCATGGATTATGATCTGCAGAAAATGACCCTCAAGATAATTTTCATTTATTGGGTTTGTTTGTGAAATGGAGTGAAACAGAATATTTCTGTTATAAAGAAATGCTTCATAAAACATTTAAAATATACTTTACATTGAAGCTGTTTTTTTTTTTTTCTCCAGACAATCTCGTAGGCTGCACATTACAATATTAGTATGCCTTCCAAATAAAATTATGACCAGTCATGCCAAACGTATTTCTCCACTCCACCAGTACTAGAATTTTACCATTTATAATATTAAACAAATGAGTTATATGAGGTAATTTAATAACTAAATAATGTCCAAAATTCAGAATTAGTTTTGAAGAGACTGAATCATTTCTATATAATTCCTATAGAATTATATGGATGTAAACACAATGTCACAGGCCTTTATTATGAAATCGGAATTACCCAGGACACTTTGTGCCCAGCGTACAGAATCACACCTGATGTGATTTCCTGGCACGGTGCTTGATCTTTTTTTCAATATTTCATGGGGACTTTGGCATTTAGTTATTTCAAATAGGCTATTACCCCAGGTCCAGCTTCCAGCAGTCTGCAGCTCAGGCCTTGTTTTATGTTCATTTATGTGTTTTATCCTGCATACCAAGGATACGGTTTCCTTCTTATCTCCAATCAGAGGTTAAACGCTGCAAAATGCCCTTGGAATTGGATGGGGGACGGATCCTCGAAGCGGTGCATCGATTTGCATGGGGGCGGAGCTGTAATGACGATAAAATACGTTAGGAAACGTGTGACATCGGTCCCGTTTGGTTGCGCGCTCCATTGCTGACAGATCCTGTGATACTTTATGCTCCCTTAAGCTATCCGTCGGTGAAAGTTATAGTCTCTCAGCTGTCTTTAGCGTTTGATCAGTTACAGCCCCGAAAGGTACCAGCTGAAAAACAAGCATTAGTCATGGGGTCCCCCGAGTAACGCAGCCGGCAAAGGAAAGCCGGCTGCAGTGGGGTTTTAGATCCAAACCCTCGTTGCGCCAGATTGTCCATCTATGAACAAAAATAGCCCACAGGACTGAAATTTGATCGTGCTGTGTCAGGTGGTCGCCTGCAGGGGGCAGCCTGTGGCATCCAGTGAAATTGCGCCCTGTCCCACGCATGATGCATCTCAGAGCGAGGGGAACTAGCTGGCTGATGCCACCCACGTCAGAGGAGGTGCCAGTCTGCTCTGCGCCCAAGCTAACGTGGGTGTCCGGCCAGCAGTAAGCGAGAAGCTGCAAGAACTGGGACCACCAGCCATTCCAAATTGGAAAAGAGCAAGGGGGCATTAAATAATTAAACAGTTTTTTTTCTTCCTTTTTATAAAAGAGTAGAGTTTAAAAATAGCCAAACACTACCCTACCATAATCCAAGAACTAAATGCAAATTGGGTGTTTGGGGGGTTGGAAGATGCACTAAAATGATCAAAGAATATACAGTCAAAAAATATGTGTAGAGAGAAATGTGTGCAGTGAGGCATGAAGGGGAGAGGGCCCATGCAGTGGATATCCGGGTTCACGTTAGCCGCTGAGCGTATGCAGGGACATGTGCTGCTGATCCACCCGAAAAGGTGCCAACTGCGGCGCCAAGTGATGATTCAAGGGCTCCTCTGAGCCTGGGATTTTCACAGCTGGCAGATGTAGGTATCTCCACGTTAAATCCGTGACCCATCCAAGAGCTTTCCATGATTCTCCCGGTCTGTGTGGCGGTATTCCCGTCACCGGGGTTTGCATCAAGGAGAACCGCTGTTTGGCAATCATTCAAACACCTTCCTCCCACCCCGAACATCCGTACGACGTGCATCTGTGCCAGTTCAATTAGCATAACAATGCACTCCTTATTACGTGCAAGCCCACGGCAAACGTTTACTCGAATAAACAAAAGCATCTTGTAAGATCTCTCCATTAAGCTGTGCTTTTTTTATTCATGCGTAGAATCGGCTCGATGTTTTGTTTTGTTTTTGGTATGAGCGAGGGAATACCTTACACCATTTAATCATTATTTCAGTTTCCCATGTGAGCTGAACAAAGCAGTAGTGAGAATTCACCTCTGGGATGTAAAACACTTCTGTAAAACATTCTCGGTGCACCGTAGGCGCCAAAGAAGTGAATGCCAGTGGAAAGACGTTCACGGTCAGCAGCACCCTGAGGCTACAGGTGGACCGCAACGACGACGGCGTGGCCTACACCTGCCGGGTGGAGCACGTGGCGCTGGCCTCCTCGCCACAGCAGACCACCGAGGTCCTGGAGGTGCACTGTGAGTACCCCGGGCACGTGTGGGGAAATCCAATGGCGACTGGCACCTGGCACTGCTGTGACTTCCTAACATGAAGTCCATTGAGAAATATAACAGAAATCACCTCAGCACAGATGAAAACATACGGAAATGTGGTTTAGGCAGTAGCAAAAGGGAGAAGTGAGTGGACAATAATATGGCGTCTGGAAATGACGTAGCAGAAAACAAGTTGGCATGAGGCATAGTTACGCGCGTTAAAATTCTTCTTATGCGCGTCAAAACGCTAAAAGGCCACAGTCATGTATGGGTGGTGCCTGTCAGCTGTGGCGTCACGCTAACGATGTTTCAAAATCCGGCCAAAGTGGAATCTTTTAGAGGCTTGTCTTCTGTTCTCCTTCTGGGGGTAGAAAATTGCATTATAAGGTATTTAAATTTATCCTGGAATGACCCTTCCTCCTCCTCCTCCTAACATCCCCATATAAATGGTGACTCAAGGAGCAGTGTTGCTGTGGAAATGATCTGATTGAGGCCGGTGTAAAATCAGGTCGCTGCCCTCGGTTCTGACGCAAATTCTGACGAACGGGACGACAGGCCAAGTTGACGCCCTGGTGACCTTCTTCCTTCTCTTCACAGATCCGCCCTTTGTAGACATCACATCATCGCTGACGTTCCCAGAGGAGGGGGAGTATTTAAAACTGGAGTGCGTCTCCAAAGGAAACCCACTGTAAGTCACATGACCCTGGTGTCACATGACCACAATCGCATTATGTGACATCTCTGTGTAGCATGATTTCTCATGCCAAATGACATTTTGCACTTTCACATAGTTAGGTACTCTCTGAAACCTTGCAAATGGCCCAGAAAATTGTAAAAAGGCAAAAAAAAAGAAAATTACAGAACCCCAACATGTCGCAAGATGCAGATCATTAATTCTTATATAGTTGATCGAGAGAATTGTAGACATGCCAAATACAAGCGATTTTGAATTTTAAAAGTCTTGTGTGGGTGGAGATTCACAAGTGTATTTTGGTGCAGCTAGCCAAACTGGATCATGAATCATTGAGGGCATTCTATAATCTGTACCTAAATAATAATGATAAATCATATCTTAATGTTTGAAAGGACTTCAATGTGGCATGTAATTACAGAGACACGGTAATTCATGATGTTAAACGACCACTTTGACCTTTCAGAAGAAGAATGTGCGGATATTTAAAATTAAACTTCTTCCCAGTCAAATACTGAAAAAAAAGTCTGAGTGTGCTTTTGTTTCAAAGTCCTAAAACTAATTATCAGACAAAACAGACAAAAGTTTAAATTGAATGGACACATCGCATGATAATCGTACCAGGAGTTCACAGCGATAAGGGTTATCGTAAAGGAACTCAACAGACTAAGTAGATTAAAGTTAATAACAGGTATATTCAGGCTTTACTACTAAAAGACTAATTGAATGTCATTAAAACTGCTTGCTATAGAAAAAAGTTAAATCCATCCTTTTATACATATACTCTTTTTAATATAAGTCTCTGTACTTTTTTTTTAAGTGATATAAATGTCAGAGTCAAAAGACTTATTCCTTTATTCTGAATGTAGTTTAAAAGTATTTCCACACTCAGTGGGCACTTTTTCAGGTACCTCTACCTAGATCTGGTAAGAACAGCTTTTAGCTACAAAATATCAAATTCGTGTTGCTTGACAGTAAATCCCCGTGTGGCTTTTTGGTGCCAATCTGATCTGTGACTTTTGCACTCGCGGCCTGCCTGTTAGCTTTAACGCAGTCTGCCCATTCGCCACTGACTGTCCTCAATAACCAGGTGTTTAACGCCTCAGAAATGGCCCTGATCTAATGTATTTTTTGTGTGTGCCAAACCATCGCCTGCAAATGAAAAACTGTGCAGTACAGCGACATACCGGGATGTTGGCTATTTCTGAGACACTGCAACCACCACATCTGGCACCAACAATAAAACCACGTTCGACATCGCTCGGATCAGGCATTTTGGCTGTTCTAATGCTTAGCTATGCAGTAACTGGATCTCTTAAACCTGCCTGCATGCTGTATGTATTCTGCCGCAGCCACACGATACGCTGTTCGTATGACCATGGTAGTCTCTGTGATAAAGTGTATATGTGAACGCCATATTTATATATAAAATTCACTCACTATACAACTAAATACGGACATATTGAATAAATGGTGGTCTTAATGTCGCCTGGAACCATAGACCCGATTCTGTGCTCTGGACAAAAGACGGAGGCGAGCTTCCTGACATTGACCGGATGATTGTAGAAGGCAGGGAGCTGACCTTCACATCTCTCAACAAGACGGACAACGGCACATACCGCTGTGAGGCCAGCAACCACCTCGGGACCAGCAGGGCCGAATACATGCTCTTCGTGTATGGTGAGTGCCCTGTCCGCTTGTGCCAGCTGGGAACGGCAAATCCACGCATAAGGATGACAAGCTGGCCTTGCTACTTGTCTTCAAACAAGCTTCGGATGTCATAAACACTTTTGTTATTTGTAATCCCCTCCCCAAGCTTGGCTGAAACATTCTTCCACTTGTGCATCTCCAAGGAATAAGATGCATTAAAACCCGTGTTTGGATGAATGGAGGTTATAATGAATAAGCACTGGCCTGGTGCAGTGGCCTTTAAAAATCGTAAAACGTTATGATGCCAAGAATGGGCGCATGGCGCATGGCGTTCCACCTTCAGAGACGGCTATCGCTGTTCACTCCGGGACAAGATACCATCTTTGCTGCTTTTTACAAGGAAGTTGTTGTGAGAAGGTGTGAGGAAAGGTTTTATGGGTTTCGGTCAAGTGTTTTACTGTTCTCAACCTGTTGGGGGTGATCTGTCATGATGCCGGGCAATGTCATTTGCAAGCAAGGCGATGAAAGGGCCAGGAACTTGTAAAATGGGGCGTTAAAATAGAATGGACTAAATGTCGTTCTTTCATCGAGTTTACGAGACATAAGCCCAATACCGGAGACCCATAAAGGACCCATATGCCTGAACTGAACCTTTTTTCATAACATCTCTTGTGCAAAAAGGCACTTCGCAGGTTGCCCCAGTTGATCGCTAGTTACCACCAAAGCACCAAAGACACACAACAGCTCCATTGTGAATAAGCACGGATCATACAGCTGATATTAAGACACCTCAAGCCTTCCAAAGAAACAGATGCACCAATGACAACCAGCTGTTCTACTCATTGGACTGCTTTTTCAGCTTTATCTGCTGTTAGTCTTATAAGGTAATACCCTTCAAGATTCCAGTGTAATGGAAGACCTGGAGGTCAGCCAGGCAGAAACACAGCTCACCTGTTCTTTTACAGTATCACCTTCAAAATAGAAATGCTAAATTACTTGTAAAAACCAGTACAGGCAGGGACCTACAACAGTTAATTTGCAGCTTAGAATAAAACTTGAATTAAATGCTTAAAGTCATTTAATGTAGTGAACTTGTGGAGTTTGATCATATTCTGTCATTATCCACTTTTTAAAATTTGAGTTTGAGGTAGGAGTCACTGGGGGCTATGAAGTTCAGAAAATTTAAAAATTTAATTTAATGAACTTGTATTTGAAATGTTCTGGCCGACCACCTCTGCTCTTCGGAACAGAAGGTTCCGGAACTTGTTGTTCTCCTCCTGTTGAACAGCAGAGAGGTGTATAATTAGCAATCCAATTTGAAATACTCAGCTCTATTACTGTTCTTTCAAAATGTTCTCTTTGGTGCATGGAATATAGTGATAACTAAAAAACACGGGTGACACCATCCCACCTATACCTCCCAACTTCTAAAGGCCTTGTCCTTGTGTGTGAGCACAGATTGAATTTCCAAGCATTTTTGATTATAAACTCAATACAGCCAACTGTGTTTTCAAATGAGATCCATTAGAAGTTCAGATCTAAATTAGCATTTGATTTTGGCCTCATTAGCCAAGCTTAAAACTGCATTCAGTTTAAGTTTCTGTGTCTGACTTTAAACTGAAATTAGGCAATCGGTATCAAGTAAAGAGGACAGGGGCTTATATTTGATGTTTCATGTTTATTTTAGCTACCAGTTTGAATAATGTGAGATGATTATTTGCGTCTTTCCATCGACTGTCATTTACGTTTCTGTTTAGTCATCGTCTTAATGTTTTGATTTGTTTTGCACTAATGCAGATTTGTTTTTTTCGTTTTTGTTTTTTTCCTAATGCACTTTTCATCTTTTATTTGTGCCTTTGTGTCGTGTCTCTTTTGTTTTTCTGTTGTGCCATTTTCGCTTGCCAGAAGGCCCCCCCAAAATACCCCCCCATTCCAGCCAGTGGCCCTGGGCACTAGCCCCCCCCAAAGCAGCAGCCACCCCTGGCTTTCTTGGAGGTAACGGCCCTGTGCCCTCGTATCTATAGTCCGCCACCTGCTTGACACCCTCCTTTGCAAATGCTGCAGTAGATAATGGTCTTCCCTGACCTGCTTCTTCTACATTTCATCAAATTATGACGTAGCAGATTGCAGTCACTTCCTTGTAAGACTTTGCGGTTTCATAAAGGACATGCTTGAACTTGTAAGGGCATTAATTGCATTCATGAAGCATTATGAAATATCCACATTCTAAAATGTATTCTAAGCATTTTAAAATTCCAATTCTAAGGTTCTAAAATGTTTGATATGAGAACTTACAGTAAGTGACATAACTACCCAGCAGCATAGCTAACTGCAACTCTTAAGGTCTCATGGCAGAACTCCTAACATACACCCACACACACATATACACTTCAGAAGTAGTGTTAGTGTCTTTTTTTCTTCCTGCTCTGTCTCCAGCCAGGATTTTTACCATCAAGATATACCATGTTATTAATTCAGTAGGAAAGTCTAATTTAGAAATGAAATCATTGTGAAGGTGTTATGTAGTTAAAATGCTGTGTATAGCTCATCCATACCTGCCCCCTGCTTCCCAGGAGATATATATATATATATATGAACTGAACCTATAATGTATAATGTATCTGATCCTGCAGCATAATATTGAGGATATATAACTCACTACTTAGTGAGTTATATGCTTACTAGGTTTTTGCCAGAAAAGGCTTTTCCTCTGTCCGTGCAGGATCTTGCTTTGCTGGCAGCATGGACTGACACAACTGACAGGTTTACGTCTGTCTGTCCTGATCATGCCTAGTTAGGTTCATCTTCTCTTGTTCCCATGGCTGATAAACCCACAGATTATCAGGGGTCAGCCTGGGTTGAGAGTAGAGTGACTTTCTAATCCGTGTCAGAGGGGACATTGTGAGCTGCTTCAGGTTTTACAATCTACTTTAAAACTGAAAGGCTCCTGTACTTAGCGACTTAGTTCAGTTCTTATTGTGCTTTTACTGGTTCGTTTCCTTGATTGAAAGACTCATCCAGCTGTTTCACATTAACATCAGTGACAAGTGCATGATTATAGGACACTGACCAATCAGCACACAGCAAGAACTCAAGTGCAAAAGTGAAATCCAGGTCCTTTTAATTGAGATGGTAGCTTACAAACCCTGTCCTAGCTCATAGTGTCCCCCATGACATGGGATAGCTGGTCAGCCTAGTCAACAGCCACCAAAACAAAAAAAAAACTTCAACAGCCAGATTGTCCAGTATATCTCACATTGTTACACTTGGCTAACTTGGGAACTGCACCCGAAGAAGGTGATACTGTATGTTAGACATCTTATAAAAAAAATATAAATGCTGTTAATATGGTAAAATATGTAATCTGAAGGCCAAGCAGGCCATATTGGTTCATGCATCTGAGTGACATGGTGATAAAGTCAGTTAGGTGTTTCAGATCATAGGATTCAAGACCTTTTTATAGCTGTCAAATTAAGTATGTTTATACATGGCTACAAGGTTGCATAAAGTACTATGTTTTTAAATATTTAGAACATGCCTTCAGCTTAAGATCCTTGGCTATATATATGCACATATACAGTAGAGTTGGCAGAGTTCTACCGTATTTGCTGCGCAAAGCCAAAGGGAAAAGCCCTTACATCCACTTTGTACAGCTGGCAAGCTTTCTCGATAAAAAGATCAGCCAGCTTGAAGATGTGAGGAACACATAATTAAAATTTAAAAATTGCCCCACAGAAAGAAAAAAGTTTAGAAACTGCTTAGTAGTGGGTTTAAAAATCTCATACTGACAAAGGGCTAATAAATTATGTTTAATCATTTGTTTTGTGTTAATGAAGCACGCTTGATTAATGACGTCCAAAGAATAATCAGCTGCATTCTGGGGTCCAGAGGCTGCGCACACAAGGCTTCATTAGCATTAAAAACTCCAAAAAATCCAAAGTGTGTTTTAGAATAGTATGAAAAGCTTTGGAGGAATTGGTTAAATTGAGAACAATTTATCACTCCAGTAAAGGCCCAGAACCCCAAAACGCTTATTGACGAGAAACCACATAAACTGTATTGCCAAAAGTATTGGGACACCCATCACTGAATTCAGGTGTTCCAGTCACTTCCATAGCCACAGTTGTATAAAATCAAGCACCTAGACATGCAGACTGCTTCTACAAGCTTCTGCAAAAGAATAGGTCACTCTCAGGAGCTCAGTGAATTCAAGAATGGTACCGTGATAGGATGCCACCTGTGCAATAAGTCCTTTTGTGAAATTTCCTCGCTAATAAATATCCCGCAGTCAACTGTTAGTGGCAATTGGGAACAACAGCGACTC
This sequence comes from Mormyrus proboscirostris, assembly GCA_026779585.1. Taxonomy (NCBI): domain Eukaryota; kingdom Metazoa; phylum Chordata; class Actinopteri; order Osteoglossiformes; family Mormyridae; genus Mormyrus; species Mormyrus proboscirostris. The sequence continues at coordinate 13,694,140 of JAODKF010000042.1, read as the reverse complement.
AGCCACGAAGCGGTTGGCCACGTAAGATCATAGACCGGGGACAACGCATGCTGAGGAGCACAGTGTGCAGAAGTCGCTCTGCAGAGTCAATAGCTACAGACCTCCAAACTTTGTGTGGCCTTCAGATTAGCTCAAAAGTGTGTGGAGGACTTCATGGAATGGGTTTCCATGGCCGAGCAGCTGCATCCAAACCTTACATCACCTAGTGCAATGCAAAGCGTTGGATGCAGTGATGTAAAGCACGCAGACACTGGACATGTTCTCTGGAGTGATGAATCACGGTACTCCATCTGTCTCCATCTGATGGACGAGTCTGGGTTTGGCGGTTGCCAGGAGAACGGTACTTGCCTGACTGTGTTGTACCAAGTATAAAGTTTGGTGGAGGGGGGATTATGGTGTGGGGTTGTTTTTCAGGGGTTGGGCTTGGCCCCTTATTTCCAGTTAAAGGAACTCTTAATGCTGCAGCATTCAAAGCCATTTTGGACAATTTCATGCTTCCAGCTTTGTGGAAACATTTCGGGGATGGCCCCTTCCTGTTCCAACATGACTACACACCAGTGCGCAAAGCAAGGTCCATATGGAAGAGCAAGTCTAGTGTGGAGGAACTGCACTGGCTTGCACAAAGCCCTGACCTCAACCCGATAGAACACCTTTGGGATGAATTAGAGTAGAGACTGCAAGCCAGGCCTTCTCATTCAACATCAGTACCTGACTTCACAAATGCTCTCCTGGAAGAATGGGCAAAAATCCCTATAAACACACTCCTGAACCTTGTGGACAGCCTTCCTAGAAAAGTTGAAGCCTATGTATTAAGAATGGGGTGTCATTAAAGTTCATGTGTGTGTAAAGGCAGGTGTCCCAATACTTTTGGCATTATGTTGCAGTAGTGGTCAGCATTGACAGATGGCTTGGTAAATGTTAATAATAGCAACTATCACAACTTTGGCTACATTTTCTTCTTAAATAAGCATTTTTCCCCTAATTCCAAAGTTCTTTTTTGATGGTGCTAAGTTATGGGAGAAAGTGTGGATCAGAAGTCTGAGAGGAAGCACACTGTTACATTCTACCCATGTTACCTCCAGGCTGATGGTCACGGAATGTGCCGAAAGTGGACTTGAGCCTCCCTCGCATTCAGCTCTCATTCAGCCTTGCGGAGAAAAACAGACAGTGTAAGGTGTTGGGAAGACCGAGTCATAGTCGTGCGCCCAGGGTGGCCTGTTGGGAATGTGGCCTCTCTAGGGTGTCTGGCCTGGTGAAATTACTCAGTTTGCTGAAGGGCTTTACGATTAATCGCTATTAAAACTCTATCCAGTTCGCACCCCTATGAAATCTCGTTCTAAAACGGCATGATAAATCATTTCTAAATCTCAATCTCGATTCATATTCCTATGCAATCTCAATCTTGGGCTGCAGCATTAATTTCTATTAGAACACTATCTCGATTCACACCCCTGTGTGATCTTGTTCTAAGGCTGCACGATTAATCGTTTCTAAATCTCCATGTCGATTCATACTTCTATGCAGTCTGGTTCTAAGTCTTGCATGATTAATCATTTTTAAATTGCAAACTTGATTCATATCCCTATGTGACCTCATTCTAGGGCTGCATGATTAATCAATTTTTAAATCATGATCTCGATTCTTGTACGTGTACCAATAAATGATGGGACTGAGTTACGCCACATGACAGGAAGAGGGGGCTGATAAAAAGATGTTGTAAAAACAGAACATACAAGGTTTAAGTTTACATGTATGTTTAGTATTATGTTTTTTGCATCTAGAACTGTTCCCAAACTGTCCTTCAAAGTTGATGGGACAGGCCCATTTCAGTACTGCTAGAGTCCACCAATGTGGACATTTGGACCAATACTTGTAACTAATGTATTTTTGTTTATTTTCGCTAATACCAATAACCAGCTTACCCCGGAGCCACATGCCGTCACTGAGTTGCCCGACATCGAACTTGCCAACTTGCCAGAGCAGATTAACAGGATGACATTGCCTAGTTTTTTTATTCTATGGAAAACGAATGAATGATTTGGTGGGAAGATTTAATAATGAATTTACTACCATGTCACTTGCTGGTATTTGGAGACCTCCTTATAAGTATTGAATGAGCTGACAAAATACACTATGGAAAATGGCTTTTTATTCAACGTAATCATCTCAATTGTTTTAGTATTTGTGTCTTTAGCTTGCAAACTCTGAATATTGATTAAGTTTAAATATCGGCTGGCAAAAGACTGACGCATCAGACCGATGCAGATAAAGACTATATATAATGCTAATAATAATGGTAATACTAATATTAATAATAATCAAGAGAGAAATATGTTCCGTAAGAATCATAAGAGAAAATCTTGATCACAACTTTTAGTGAAAAAAAAAACACAATTTATATTTTACCCAGAATCCTGCAGCCCTAGCAGTCAGTAGACTTCATCACTGCTCTCCCCTTAAAAAAGCCCTTGGAGATGCCTTACAAGCTCTGTTTGTTTCCTTTAGTGTGCACTGTAGTGCTTCATCTTTTTTTTCCCCTTGTGTTGTACGCTTTTTTTCACCTGTGATATTGTTCCCCCGTCTTCTCTCACTCTGCCCGCGGCCATGGCAACAGCCAAGGACTTTTCCATTCCTTCGACAGGTAAATACCCCCTCTGCCTGTTCGGCGGTCAGTTGAGACTTGTCAACGTAGCACGGCGTAGCCCATGACCACCCCCCCTCGCCCTCCTGGCATAGCATGAGCCAAACCATTACCTGCGCATGGGGAGGGGGTGGGGCCTGCTCCACACTGCTCTAGTCCACTAAGCATAATCATCAAAACTTTGACCTGCCGACATCAAGAATGACTTGCTATGTTACTTTTTTTCGCAACGTAATTAGCCAGCTCGTTGATTTCCACAAATGTAACGTGGGTCAATGTTTTGAAGTGCCGACCCCTACATCAGTTATGGTGATTTCTACGACTGAATGTGTCTTATAGGGGATCCTTTCAGTCTTTTAAGATTTTGTCATTAGTTGGATAATGGCTAATATTGGCTAATGGCTAGCATTTTAATTCTACAGGGTAGCACTCCAGGAGAAGGATATTACATTAGCATTTGCTGCACAAAGAAGACTGATTCAGATGATGCTGTTTTTCATATTCATAAATCTGGATGTTTAAGTAATTCAGACTAAACAAATAGTACTTGGGATCAGCAGCAGTTTTTTTTCACGCAATTTGAATGGAGAGCCTTTTGGGCGTGGTCATTTATGCAATACAGCGTTTGATAAACAATCAGTTATAAATGTTGTCCTCAACAGATATTATTCTGGAGAGATTCCCCCTGAATGTAGGAATTAGTATTGATTCTGACTTAATCAATAAGTGGGAAGAGTAAAAGGCTATAATTAGAGGTTGTAATTAGCTGACGAAAGGTAACATGAAGAGGCTGCGAAGGGATGTTAAGCAGTCTTTCGTCCCCTGCCTGTGAAAGGCGAACAAAACAGGGATTAGGGGGAATAAAACTGACTGCAGAGATGTTTTTACTCAATTATGGAGAGGAAACCTTTAGGCGTCACAATGGGGGTCATCGCAGAAGTGTTGCTGTAGGGTTTGGGTGCAGGGGGGAGGGGCTGAGCCTCAGGTTATATCACTGGATTTCACTTTACACTTTTTTTTGGAGAAGTTACCAGGCCCCTTTTTCCCTTCCCTGTGTGACTCACCACAAGCGGGTGACGCATTAACTTTCTCTGGGACGCTGCAACATCTTCACTGGCTATCAGCTACAGCCGTCTGACATGTTTCTGGTAATTATCAGAGCTATATATATGCACCACAAAGTCCTGTTTATTTTCTATTAAATAATTCAGCTCCTTTGTGGGACCTCATTATCCCACCAGACTCCCAATTTTTTAACAATTAGAAGCAGTAATTTGTTTTGGAACCTAATTAAATCACCCTGACCTGCACCGTATTCCTCTGCGAATAACATTTTAAATCGGTCTCAAGTGTCCAGTGCATGCAAATGAATTCATTATTCATTCGGGTCTGTAGGATGAAATGCTATGGGGAGAAAACCTTTGAAGAGTAACTACCATATAACATTTTATATATGTAACAAGAAGAATAAGAATAAGTGGTGATGGATGGATGGATGGATGGATGATCTACTTCCACCGCATCAGTACAGGGTCATTTTGAAGAATGCTCCAGGCAGAGGGCATTCTGGACATATAACAACAGCAATAATAATAATAGTATTACAGTATTAATACAGCAAATTACATTTGACAAATTTACATTATGGTGTTACTCAAGTTCATATTTTATCTGTGGGTCTTTGGCCACTCCACTCAGACAGCCCTGAGAAAGCATTGTATCCTTTCGTCTTGAACACTTTGCTCGCCTAATTGCCAAACTTGCTGAACGTTTCATTTGGCCTGTAGGTTGGGGTAATGGATTATTGAAGTGCCTTGACCGGAGCCGGGCAAAGCTCTCAGTGCCATCATGCTGTGCATTTTGCAGGCGGGTAAAGGGCCTGTTCTTCTGTACCATGTTTAGCTCTTGGGTTGGCATCCTATCCGGGGTGCTGCCTCTTCCGTCTCCTGCGTTTCCTTGGATAGGCTCCAGGTTAACCCCACGGCACTTATCGAAGTGCATGTTTGGGCCAGTTTGCATTCACAGTATTGCATTACGTCGCTTTTAAAACTTTGCAACAGTTTGCATGGCCATGAAGGTGGTGAATATGTAATAGAACAGGACAACACCAAAGGGGGATATGAACACCTCTCTGGAAAAGTCTTAATTGAGTTGACATAAGAGCGAGGTCCGTGCATGAGCAATTATCTCTAAACCTGCCAGTCTGCTCAGTCGCAGCACAGCTCCAGAGCACCTGGGTTCTGGAGCACCACTAAGGATACGTGACTGAAAGACACCAGAGACGTCAACGAAATCCTAATCGCTCTGTCTGTTTATTGGTATTATGGAACTGAACCATTCAACAGAACATTGTTAAACTGTGAATAATGTTCATATTATATGTTTTTTTTTGTCTTTGATGTCCTTGGTAAAACATAATTGTATTTATTGTATATCATTATCATGTTGATAATGTTCCTTTTTATGTTCAGATGGAGTATGTAGGATGTATGTGTGTGTGTGTGTGTGGGGGGGGGTGTTTCAAAGGAATGTCGGAAGCTCTACCCTTCACATACATATTCACATACAGTATGGGTTTATTTGTTTTGGGTTTTCTCCAGCAAAACCACTTATTATAAATTACACTCACCATTTTCCAAGGATACAGCCAAATGGGTGATTTCTTTATCTGATAAGTAGCTGTATTGTGGGAATCAAATGAGGTTATATCCCGCGTAATAACAGCATTATGTACTAGCAACCTCTGTAGCTGAAGCAGGTTTTAAACGGTGAGAGCAAAAGGATGTGAGAGATGCGCTTAATCTCCAGCATCATGGCATCATCTTGCACCAAGTGCAGGCTCATATGCGAGGAAAAAGTGAGACACAAACCCCCAAAACATTTAAACAAATTTACTCTGACAGTACAGAGGACAGGACAACCGGTGCGTTTTACTTGTCAACTGGACAATTTAAATGTAGGCCCAGAATGTCCTGGAACACCAAGTTCATACAGAACTATCTACAACAGCCCTTGTACATATACAGAGCTGTGAAAATAAATAAATACATTTAAACAAAGTAGCAGGATGCAGCAGACACAAGACATCGGATCGTGTACGGCATATGGCAGCAGGGATTAATTAAAAGAATTTTTATGGAGCAAAATGTGGTTAAAGTCCCATTAAGAACAGAAAATCGAAATACATTAATAAATTCGGGCCACACACAATGACAATGCAAAGATACATTCTACACACCTTTCCTTATCACTCCTCTGCGAAAACATTCTCGTCTCTTCAACCGAACCTCCCTAAGAAAACAGTCAAGCTAATGAAGGCAAGCGAAGTTTCATTAACTTCTACCAGGCACTTTAACTCTTGACTGGCGAAGACTCGTCACAGCAACACACAAGATCACCCAAAGCCCGACCAGGAACATCATTCTGCCTGCTGTTCCTCACATCTTCTCCAGTTCAGATACCGTAGCTCCTAATCACTGCAATACTCATTGCATTGACCTAATAGGTAGTTTAACTGGCTACTTTTAATACCATCATGCTTGTAAATGCGGTTTTGAAATATATGTCTAGATCTTTTTAATTCTTTCTCAGGTATGTGTCTCTGCATGTTGATATAAATGCATATGCTGCATTAAAATAATGGATGTCTGACATTGATGCACCTATACTTGTACTGCGAAAAGCACAGACATTTGGCATAAAGATTTGTGGAAGACCAAGTATGCCTAGAAGAGCGTTACACAAGAAATCTAACATTTCACTTACTTGTACTGGTATTTTATAAACTCTGTTGCTATTTGGAGCCTCGGAAGTGGACAGCAGGGAACAACACAAGGGATCTTGATTAGAGAAGAGACCAGGGCCTTTGTACTTAAATGATTAGGAGAAATTCAGGGGTGAAAGTGTCAACATTTTGCAGCCACAAGCTCACTCAGTTAGTGAAAAGTTCCTGTGTTCACTCATTCTTAACCTGCTCTTTGTACACAAGAGCCACAGCCGTTTCCCATCAGCCAGAGGCCATTTACACAGGGCTGCAGCGTCAGTCTATACCAGCGAATGGACTGAGTCGAGTCTGATATGTTTGGTCGCCTCTTTCTGATTTTATGCTTTTGTAAATATATTATTTCTTCCGTCAGTTACAGGTAGCAGAATAGCTATGTGAGTTTTTTTCGACATAGAGTAGTAGGACAACTCCCTATAAAGCATTACAATTTCCTGAGATATTAGGACTAAAGGCACATATCTATGCATAGCTGCAAATCAGGCCAATAGCAGAAAAAGTAGAGACAATATAAAGTAATGTGCTACTTTATAAAGAACAAGAAAGCGCTCTAACACCTTTCATTTTCACATGCAGTACACCTTAGTCAATAATAGGTAGACACAACCCCTTTGTCATATTTTTAGAAAAACGGTTCCATTGAGGAAGATAACAATGTTAAGATAAATTAGAGTGGGTATAAATTCTCCTCACACATATTCTAAAATTAAAGCCAAAGATGCGAGTGCCTTTCATTTTTAATAAAACATTTTGTTCTGGTTCAGAAGCAGTCCATTGCACGTCAATAAGCCCTAAGAAGTGTTAATACATTAAAATGTCATCTTTCTAAGGAAGGGAGGAGACGCTTGAGAGAATGGAAATGGCTTGTATTACTCATATTAATCTTTTGAGCCAGTGTAGTTGGTTTCCAGTTATTGGATGTTTTTGGTTTTAAATTATAGTAGTGATGCATTTTGCCTAAGAGCATTTTCATAATAACCTTGTTAAAATATGGGCTTAAGAGGACAAAAGACAATGACTATGCAAGGTTTTTATGCGCATTTGTGTTTCTATACTTAGCCCTGAGTCTCCATTTTCCGTACTTTCGTACGCGGGACGTCAAGCTGCGCTTCATGTGCATTTGTGTCTGAAGTGCCGGTGGTGTCACTGGTGTCACTGGTGTCACAGCCTAGCTGCCGTCTTGTCAATAAAGTTTTACATTAATAAATGAAAGCAATACGTGCAACAGTAATGTAACTCTTGTACAGGAACCAGCTTATTTGTAATAAATGTATTTATCTTTCTTTTCATGCCGTTTACATTTAAATGCATGAAAGACCGGGCTTGAGGCTTGACATGAGGCAGAATAACTGGATGGAAAATTCTAACACTAAGGAAAAAATGTATCAATTAAATTATAGATTGTTTAGTGTTGTTTCGCATATTGTAGTACTGATTTCACATTAAAAATGATGGTTAAAAAAAACAAATGTAATGCTATCTTAAAAGTTTTAAGGCTTAATACTGAAAAGTAAGAATGTCTGTTGTAAGATATTCTTTCTTTTAATATGTTGAAGAAATAACCGGAAGGCGGAGGAGAACAACATTTCGTTTTGGAGAATATGCTTGTTTTTTTGTTTACTCAGAATAAGGTGTCAGGTTATTTTACAAACAGTAAAATAAGGTGAAGAATGTCATGCAAATTACATTTTAAGCAGTTCGTGCATTGAAGGTCTTTGAAGTGTCATATGCCGATTATTGCACAAACTTTGTTCCATGTGTCTGAAATATAATCCTTTGGTTGTAAATTAGCTTAGCAATACTTTATCTTAGCTGTTCTTGTTGGTAGATTAACTCGTTGGTATTTTGGTAATAACTAGGAGTTACAGATGGGTAATTTGAATTGGATTTAATGGACGGCCTCACAGTTTTGTTTATGCCCACGTGTGACATTTGAACCTGCAGGAAGGCATCTCACTGACTGTTATCGGGTCTTTGCACCTCTCTGTTTGGATCTGTGCCACCAGGAAAGAACATGACATGAAAATCTTGCATCTTGGATGTTTTGCAAAGGAACGAAAGGCACCAAAGAGGCAAAAATATGGCTGTTTGCACCAAAGACTGCTGGTATCAATGAATCCAGGTTTCAAACAGGAGTAGATGCAGCCCATGTGGAAGATTCACCCCCAAAAAATGACTTAACATCATGTTGCTATTGACCATCGCAAGCTCCAAAACTTCAAGGGTCTAAGTATATGCAAATATATCTATTTAAAGGATTAGTTTTCTATGCTATCAGGTTTTTGTGTTTAGCTTGTCTTATGACTGTATTTTCTAAGCGTGTAACATGCAGTTACTGTGGGGAACATCTCAATAGTTCAGCAGGCCTCGCTGGAGGTTCTGGCCATATCTCTCTGTAACTAAACCATTTTGTGTGCCTTGTTCTTTGCCTCATCGCCGCTGCTTTGATTTTTAATTATCACACCGAAACAAATAAGAATCAACATGGATTTCGTGAAGCATAATCTGAAGAAACTGCTTCTCGGTCGATTAGCATATGATGTTTTCCTGTACCTCTCATTTCTCTCTCTTTCTCTCCCCGTTTTTTTTTTTTTTGATTCATCCAGATCCCAATGCCTTGCAACAGAAAGGTCCAGACCATGCGCTTATTGGAGGGGTGGTTGCGGTCGTTGTCTTCATCACTTTATGTTTGATAATTGTATTAGGACGATATCTCGCTCGGCATAAAGGTATGACATTCACTTCTTGCTCCACAGAGGTCCTATCTCTTTGATGAGTGACCATATACAATTTCAAGAAGACTGTCTGGTCCAGGGTTATTCAAATCACGGTCCGCAAGGTCCGGACGCTGCTGATTTTCTAGCCGTCCTTTACCTGTGAACCAGGTGTGAAGCCTCTGTGGCCAATCAGAATCAGTAATTATTAAACTACCTTCCTGGGAGAACTGAAAACAAGGCCTGGATTTGGAATTGAGGTCCAGATTTGAAGAGCCCTGCTCTGTTCTAAGCCCTGTCAACAATTCATAATCAGTGTAGTGATCAATGTCCTGCAGTGGGTTGCACCAGCTGAGTATAAGTTCGATTGTAAGGTTGGGTGTAAACTGTACCTTAAATCATACGTTGAAACTAGCTACTCTGAAACTACTCTGAAAGTAGTTGCACCACTGCTACTTAAGTTACATCATAGCTAGTAGCTACTTTATAAAAATATTGTGGCAGCCAATCAATTTCATGTGCATGTGCAAACTTAAAACAATTGGCTGTGGTACTGGTAGACACTTGTTGTAGGGGGTTGGCATTCAGTGTGCTACATAAGAAGCTTAAGTAGTACAAACAAGATTCATGTGAAACAAATAACGGTGGGGCAGCATATTTTTCCAGCTTGCCAATTAACATTAGCTGATTAAACTAAGGTTGATATATCAAGCCGGTGTCCTTGTTTTATCGTAAATCAGCAAAGGTAATGAATTATTACAATTAGCTCTGATAATGTTATACTATTGTATGTTAAAAACAAAAAGTTTTGTTAGATTAGTTACATCTGTCCCATTCTCACTACCTTTAAACATTCTTTCTTTTTTTCTTTTTTTTTTTACAATGGACCTTACAAATGACGTTAATGAGGTAGTGTCAAATTTATGTTATAACTAAGTGCTATGTTGAAACTTTGTGTGGTGCAACTGATTATTTTTTAGCGGCGTGAACTCGAACGTAGCAGCAGTTTACGTCTATCATAGGCTAAGATCAAGCTTCCACTTAGCTGGTGCAACCGACTGATGAACTTGACTCTGGGGGTTATAGATATCTGGGCTGGTGCAGTAATGGGGGTTTCTGAGAAACGCAATGCTAACATGAGGCGAACATGCGGATTTTACACAGCCCTGGTCATGTTCCTGCTAATAAGAGTGATCACAGTGCCAATCTGAGGCCCCATGGTAGCAATTCAGTCTGAGTTTCTCTTGAGAATAATGGTTAACTTTGTTAGCTGCTTGACGCAGAAACACCCGCTGCACATAAACAGTGAATACCAGCCTTTAAAGTCGCATTGCCGAGAACCGCTGCCTTCTTTCAGTTCGTAGCGTGCACGTGTTGTCGAGACGATGGTGCGGTAATTCCTCTGCTCTCTCCCCGCTGTGTCGGCGGACGTGTGCAGGGACATATCTAACGCACGAGGCCAAGGGGGCAGAGGACGCTCCCGATGCAGACACAGCCATCATCAATGCAGAGGGGAACCAGGCCCATGCCGCGGAGAAGAAGGAGTACTTCATCTAATTCTGCAAGACCTCGCAGACAGCCGTTGGGCAGGTCTTAGGAACTCAACGCCAGCATCGCTCTGGTCCTTACCTCCCCTCCATTCCTTCTCCTGTCCTTCTCAATCAATTTGCAGATCAACTCATAATTCTTCAAATAGCTACTTTTTTAAAGTACGCACCTAATTACGATGCCAACGTTTTGTACTCACACCCCCTCACCATCAGGGTCCCTAAACCCTTCCTCCCTGATATATTGTTTTTTCATAGTGCCTAAATTTAAGGACGCCCATCTGAAGTCAATGACTACAAAAACGATTCTTATTAGGGATTAACAGGTGTTTCTAGAGGTGAAGAAGATGTGCCAAAAGCCCACCGATATGTCTAATCTGCTGGTACATTCATCTGGAGGTCTGGCATTTCTGAGCAAGGTGGACACTTAGGTCAGAAAAACTCAGACACACAAATGAGTTAAGCTTTAAACAGAGAGAGAGAAAATGAAAAAAAAAACCCAAACATGTTAACTGTATAGTTGTTCTTGATGTAAACAGAGTCAAATTAATTTTGACGAAAAAAAGCTACTGGACGTAAATGGAATATGTGTGTGTGCTTTTTTAAAAAATATGTTTCAAATCAGTGAAGGGATTTATTGTAAAATTAAGTTCTTAATCCAGTTTCTGTCTAAATTTAAACCTGTACAAAAAAGAAGAATCAATAGATATTTGTGTAAATATCTCCTGCCCTATAGATGAAGAATAAAAGCACATCTTGGTACCTCTGCTCCCAGACTTTTCAGGGGGAGCTTTCATGTTCATTGTCTGATATATAAGGAAAAACAAAGTGATGTTTCAATTTTAAATGAAAAAGCACAAATTGTACAATTGTAAAAAAGTTACACTGTTTTGGCTTTTAAAACACACATTGATGTTATATTTCATAATTGGACTCTGGCCTTACCTGATATATCTGTCCAGATGTAGAAATTAAGTGAATTATAAGTTAATTTATTTAGTCAATGAAATTGTTCAGAAAACTAGCAGAGTTTCTCCCTAGTTGATAACACCATGCATTATCTTTGCTATATGTAGTTATTAGTGAAATTGTTGTTAGACTTTGGAATCCCGCATACTTTGAAATTTGTATATTAGCCAATTTATATATTGAAAAATACTGTACTCTGTAAATCATAAATCATAAATCTCTCTCTCTCTCTTTTTTGGGGTGGGGCATTGTTCATACTCAAACAGATCATGTTGGTTAGACTGTGACAAACATCAGCGTTCTAGCGGGCAAATTGAGACCGGACGTGTACGGTGTGATATGCTGGGACAGTATGACGTCATTCGGACTGACGACTGACTTGGGAGACAAATTGTACAGGTTAAAGGTAGCAAATTATCCCTGGCTAACGGGCTTCCTTGGCCTCTGCTGCGTTCCAGCCCATAACACCCGTTATGGCAGCCCTTCCTGTCACTCTACATACCCTTGTATCACATTTATTCGTGTATAATGGTGCCACTGTGGGGACGTGTTTATCTCTTCTTATTCATTGAGGGGATAGCATTAGCCTTAACTACATAAGCACTTGGCGTGATATAAGGCATTGCAAACAATCATACAAAAAGTATTATTACATATACAATTTATTTTGCTTTTTAAATTATTTTTATTCACTAGTTTTAGTTAACTTCTCCTGGTGAGGGTTGCAGATCTTCTACTGTTATTATTATTATTATTATTATTATTATTATTATTATTATTATTATTCGTCCATCTATCGATCTATCCATCCATCCATCCATCAAT
>JAODKF010000042.1:13667562-13681563 GCA_026779585.1 Mormyrus proboscirostris | reverse complement strand
TTATTATTATTATTATTATTATTATTATTATTATTATTCGTCCATCTATCGATCTATCCATCCATCCATCCATCAATCCATTTTCTGTAACCACTTGTGGTTTTTTTGGTCCGTGGGGGGTCCGGAGCCAATCCCGCAGGCTGTGGGCACAAGGCAGGGAGCCTTCATTTATAGGGCTGTTACTAACATTTCGTGATCCGTCGTTAGGGAAGAAGGAAATCAAGCTGAATTTAAGACAAAATCTAAATAAAATCCAATTTGTGACTATGAGTTTTACGTAATCACCAGCAGAGAAATAGCTGCTGGCACACAGAAAGTGCCTCAAGGCCGTTTTAAACATCAGTTAACTAATATGTTAAAAAAGTAAATGAATAAAGAAGGGAGGTGCTCTGGAATGGCTGCTGAAATTCACTCTGCTTCATCCCAGCTACCCCAAGCATTTACTTTATTGTTTTATTATGGGTTGGCCTTATGGATGTGCATTTTAAACACACATTAAATAATTAAGCCTGGCAGTACTTAATGGCGAGGGCAAACTTTGTCAAGCCTCATCTGATTATAATTTACAGTTGGTACACTCTGCCGTTTCAGTGCTGTAGATGACTGTAATGTAGCAGAACATGATACTTTGAGGAGTAAGTATTTAAGGAGTTAAATGTCACTATCACTTTAAAGTACATTAGGGGAACGAGTATCTGTAGGGGATGCAGAGAGAGAGAGAGTACTGAGTATGCACATAACGTTGTTGACTAGCCTCGGTTACTAACAATGTCTTTTTTCTTGTTTTTAATAAAAGCCCGCAAATGTGACTTTTTTCTATATAAGACTATGTGATTATTGCAGACAAGCAGAAACGCAGGAGTATTGTCCATAATGCTCCTATATTGTAAAACACAGCAAAACACTTATGAAATCTGTTCACCTCGCAAGAAAGCACACAGTGTTTGAGGTTGTAGTTTTTTTTTTCTTCCAGGGAGCCTGAAGGCTTGCCTCATTGCAGGATATAAATCACCGGCAGTCACACAGTTACACTGAGAAATACCAAGATAGCCTTTGAGTCTGTACCCAACAGTGTGAATGACATGTTCAGCACCGGATTCTACTAAAGTCAGTCACTAATCTTCCCCTGTCAGGATTACAGATAGAACATCCATATGTTCAGTCAAAAATCTTTTTATCTCATAATGTTGGTGTTCTACTTTTTTATGAAATATCAAACTGTAATTTAAGTTTCCACAAGATCATTTTACTCCTTATATGTGTGTGGTTTTTGCATTTTTGAGAGAAACAAGGACTATTGAACAATTGACTTTAAAAAAAATAATAATCTAAATATGCTGGTGGCTGAGGAGGTTTGAGAAATGGATGCAAAACAGACAACAAACAAACATTAATTTTGTGTGTTGATGGGTCAAACTGTGCCAGTCAGAATGGCTTCAACGGAAAGGTCTGTTTTTTGTTTTCAGCTGTCCCATGATGAATTTCATCGGTGAGCAGCCACAAGCACTTTGTTATACATTTGCAGTTTCAGCACCAGTTTAAAAAAATAGCTCCAGTCTATGAGATAGAATAGCATTTGGATGAATATGCTCATGCATCTTGGATGATTACAACTCTTAAGAGTAGCTACCTGACCTAGAACAATATGTAGAAAGCAGATTTACTTGCTCTGTAAAAACAGCATCTATTGAAAATTAAGATTCGCTCGCCTGTAAAATCTCATCTGATGTAACAATGACCAGTTATGGGCAGGAATAGGCTGCACATGATTGTTTTTTAGAGTATGCAATCTGATGTAATATGGTAAAACTCATTAAACATGAGACAGCTAGGAAGGATTACTATTATATTCGTTTTTTGACAACTTCATTTAATACAGTAGCTAATTTATTTATGACATCCCATGCTGGTGCATTAATTGAGCATATTTATTCTTATCAGTATCATCAGGTAACAGTAACGACAACAATAAGAACGACAACACATCTGTTAGCCTGGCAAAAAAACAAAGACTTTGTTTTTATTTAACGCAGCCTGTTGGTAATTTTATCTGCCTAGGCAGTTTGGTTTGTTCCCAGTTCCAGACGCCGAGTTTGTGTTTGTATATATATAAAGTAGGTGCCAAAATTTATGACACGTTATAGTCTCACATTTTCGCAGTATTTATTTTTTTGTCTCAGGAATATGTTTTACATGTTTACACATTTGAAACTGGTAGCTTAACACTTCCCATCTGCTTGCTTTCTGGAGCCATGAAACTGTTAATAAAAGCTTTTCTTTTTCCCATTCCTCGATTTTTACTTCATTATCTTACATTTTACTTAAAATTTATATTATCTGCATTTTGAAAACCACTGTAATAATATTGTTTTATTGAAATTGCTTAATGGATCTGCTCCCACAACCATGGATAAACACTGAATTCTCCACATAAAATTCCATGACGTCAATATATGATCTTTTAATCCTGTTTCCTTTAATACGCTGGGCAGCATAGATTTTGCAGAAGAAAGTTGACTTTACTCAGACAGTGGCTCAATATTATAGATACAGCTACATTCAATGCATCAATTAACATATAGACTGGATTTTTAAAAATCTGCTTTTAAGTGATGTGTTTTACTTTTTCAATTCCATAATCCGCATCATGTAAACGGTCATATTAATACCAACTTACTTGAACTATAGCAACATGGATCATCATTGTGTAACAATTTCTGACTCTAGATAAAATAGAAAATGAAACTTTGTAAAGTGTGAATACATCCTCAAAATGATTTATTTAAGAAAGAACTCATTACTGCTCATACTGTCTTTTACAGACGTTATAACGAACTATTAAGCATTCAGGAAGCTTTATATAGCCGTTATAGCTGGATAAATCATAGCTTATAATGAAAAACTCCAAGTATATTAGGTATTTATTCAGTTTATTAGGTATTTATAATGCGTCTTGAATGCCTATTATGTCGGATTCTGTGTCTTTTTACCAGCTAATTGTTTGTATTGGCTATATGATATCGTAATGGGGAAAAGAGGTAAATAAAAATTCAAATTAACGTAATCTGGAGGGAAGACTTCAACGTGCAGCACCGAAATGTTTTCATGTGGGCTGTTGTATTTCTGTATTTATTCATTTTGATACAACTGTCAGTGAGTTCTGTACGCACACGGAGTCTCCGGAACATGCAGGAATCATGCTTCTTGTAGTAAGCTGGAGTGGAATCCCTCACGTGAATGTGTTCCTGAGGTATTTAAACGGTCTGAAAGTCAGGTTGAAGAAATTTTCGCCTGTATGGAATTAAAGTACTGAACAAATAAACGCCAGTTTACTGGTAACAAACCATTTTCTTCAGCTTAATTCTTTTTGTGCGTCCGTGTTTCGAAAGCCGCTTTACAGGACATATATTAAGATCCTTCAAATTAAACTCTTTATGCAAATGATCTCACACGGGTATAATGGTACAATGCCTGCAGCTAGGAATGGGTAAATGAGGCCTTTTAAGTGGTGGGTGGCAGTGACAGGCACTGGCAGAGTTGGACTGGTTTACTCAATTTCTCATTGGGTTTCGAAGCATAACTTTCTGTTTAAAATGTATTCACTTTTTTCATTTTCTTGTATGATGTGATTTCTTTTGTATCTTCAGTCACCTTGAGCCTATTAATAGACATGCAGAGCCTTTTGTATCTAAACAGGCATAGATAGTAAGGTCTTTCTATGCTTTTGGTGCAGTTAAACTGGTAGCCATTGTTGGGAAGCTCCAACTTCTGGCTTGCCTCTGCTCCTTGCTGAGCTCTTTTATCAGTGCACTTTTTAACGTCGGTGTCTGCCTCACCCGAGGCAGCTTTTACTCATTTAATGCATCCATTTTGTGTGCCATTTCTTCACATAGGGCCCTGGCGAGCCTGAATCTCATCAAGCACAGGGCACACGGCCGGGAATACCCAGGATAGGGAGCCGGTCCATCACAGGACACAAACACACAATTATACACCACGAGGCAATTTAAAGATGATGATTCACTAAACAATATGTCTTCAGACTGCAGGCGGATGCATGTGGATGTGGGAAGAACATGCAAATTCCACATACACAGAGCCAGCAGTAGCAATTGAACCTGTAAGACAGCTCATGTTACTTTTTATTGGGTATTGCTGGAGTCAGACCTCCCCATCCCTTCCAAAGCCCAATGGATGTTTTGCTTCTGATATTGTTAAATAAGCTTAATATTACAATGTGTTCAAAAGCAGCTCAGTAGTTTGAAAGTGACCCAGCTGTAGGCAAACGCAGTCTGACATATCCTGGACTAAACGCCTCCTCGTGGGTGTTTTGCATTTATGTGTCAAGATTGTCATCCATCAACACAAAATAAAAGTAGTTCCCTGGGGGGGGGGGGGAGAAAAAGAGCAGGTCTGTCTTCATAAAAATTGATCTGCGCAGAACTCTGAAATAACAGCTTGCCCCGGTTGAAGTTTTTATAAGGACGGTTAAATGAAGGAGTTGGAGGCTATAGCATCTGTTAAGTTTGAGTGATGAATGTGTTGTGGGAGCACGGGGGAGATGGCTGTTTGTGGAGACAGCCGTCCTTTACTCAGACCCGCACTTTTACTCAGAAGGCAGAATAAAGCAGCAAAGACCATGTGTAAGCTTGAGGGGGTCATACTGCTTTTACGAAGAAACGTGTTAGCGGTTTTTATAGTACCTCGCAGCAGAGCTCATAGGCAGAAACGGGAACGCGCTCAGTAAAATGTATAATGTCAGTGCATTGCATTTTGTTATTCAAATTCAATATAACATACAACATACCAACCAATACTAATAATCACATATGACACAACTAGCCAAACAATTACCCAATCAGCTGATGGGAAATCAGCTGTGCAAAGCGTTGGGTTTTAACATCATTCTCCTTTGCTGGAACTATGTTTAAATGAGTCTGTCCATCTATTTTCTGTACCGCTTACCCAGTGCAGCACTCCTCCGCCGTGTCGTCTCTCATGCAGAGCACTTAGGTGTTTGCTGGTCCGTGGGCTGCTGGGTAGGGATCGTCCCAGTTATCTGCTTGTAAACAGAAGGGGACAGTGAGGGAAATTTCCCTCTGCTGAGAACAGCTTGTGTTTTTTTTCCTCTCCAAATGAAAGTGATATAAAGCATGGGAAGCACTGGCTGAATGTATGAGCCCTTTGCAGAGCTTCTCCAAGATTTCCAAGTAACCGAAAAGAATGGCACGGGTGTGATATCCAAGTGTGCCGCCAAGCTAAGGTGGAAGGCTTTTCGGGTAACACCAAGAGGTTTTTGACTGATGTGGTGAAAATGGGGCGACATCACTCCCAGCCATAGGCAGAGACAACTGGTTAGAATCACAAAGAACTGGCTCTATATCCAGCTTGTTTACTCCATGGACATCCAACTCATATGAAGCGCAAGATATACAATTACGGCGCTTGAGCCATCCTGGCTGTGCCGTAGAAAATTCAGGAAGTGGCTGTTTCTGACTGCTGGCTGTGTGGAAGCGATTGTGCGAACTTCACACTAACAACATTTTTGACGCTTTCGTTACGGCCGATGTGCCTGAAAGCAGATCCAAAATGGTGGGCAGTTCTCAAAGCGGAGGCTAACAGCCGCTGCCCACGCTGTTTACCGTCCTCCCATGTGGGTGTGCTGACTAAGCCTGATGATGCCTCAACGTTTTCCTAATCCTCAGTCTCATGAACAGTTTCAGTGTTGCCATTGATTTTATACTTGGCGGAAGCCAATTGTTAAAATTCGATTCATACTCTTGAAAGCTCTGAGAAGTCATCGGGTTATTTAATAAATCGACAGATTGCCGGGCAAACAATGGAATCTTCTGGAACAGCGGCCATGCAAATAGGTGCCCTCGTTTACGGCACGGTGTAGCCAAAAATTTCCGGAGATGCCGCCCCGTATTTAGCATCCTGCCAACACCATTCAGGTGTCTGTTCTCTACCGTTCGCGCTTTTCATCTTCTGTCGATCTAATCTCCGACGTCTGAATGGTCTCGCCACAGGAATGTTGAGGCGCAAAATGGATTTATTTTCTTCCCCCCTTTTGAGAGGAATGTGCTGCTCAGAAGGATTACCGAGTGTGAATAAAAATAAGTAAGGAAGGAGTCGGCACTCTGATTTAATGCAAATGTATGAGAATGCCAATGCACTACTGAGCAACAGAGACTAAGCCTAACATTAGCCTCTATGATGAGAAGAGTGTGTACCGCTTGGGGATTATATACACAGCATGATCAGTGTAGTTGGCCACGGAAACATGCCTGATCAATGTAAACTGTCACTCTTACGCAGTATATTAAAATGGTTTTAGTAGTTACCCTTATTTAAAATGACCTGGATTTTCGATTTATTATTCCTGCATCTTCACCTTGATCTCATCCAATGATTGCTCAGGATCTCCAGCCCTGTCGGCAACCTTAAGCATTTTCATTATTATTATTATTATTATTATTTTATGATTATTATGATTATTATTATTATTATTTTTCCATCAGACTAATTGTGTCTTTAGCGGCAATCCGACCTTGTTAACCATCTGCCTGTTGTACCCGCTCACTCTCCTACATTCAGGCCGCCCCCATGACAGCCCTCAGCACAAATGCGGCAGCCGTGCCAAATGCGCCACGTCGCATGAACGGCGTGCCCACGAACACGCCTCAGCCAGGCGGCGCTTTGTCAAGCAGATCTCAAGACCCGGCTCCCTTCGCTTATGATTCGACTATAGTACGGCCTCTTTATGCCTTATAATTAAACGAACATTATTGGTGAAAAGCACTCCATTCCGCGGTAGCTTTAACTAATACTCTAAGCAGCTCAGTTTAGTGAAGGACACCACAAGGTATGAAAAACTGAAGTAGTGGAAAATATTACATCCCCATCTAGTATAGCTGTTAATTGCAAATAATGATCATAAGAACATTATTAAACGCTGTGTATTATCGGCCGACCTCGGGGGCCTTGAGCTTTGGATGTAAAACTGAAGCTTAAGGGTTTGCATTAAAAGACATGTCTAAAGGTTCCTCCTCTGTTTTTCAGACTTCTTCTGTGACACTGACCTGTAATTAGGCTTCTACAGCATGTGAACATGCCACGTCTTGCTTGTAGCACCACAAGGGTAGAATTCACGCGACGGAATAATGAGTGCCGGGGTGTAACACTGCCCGTTCACATGGCAACTCGTGAAGGCTGTGCCGTATGAGGACTTTGACATAATTCATGTTTATTATACTCGGTCCGAGTTAGTGACCCGGGATCCAGCATATGTGTGTGTCTCATTGATAAACATCTTCCCAAGTCCATTTCCTATTCTTGGCTGACGTTAGCTTTGGTTAGTCTCATATGCGTACTGTGCATCCCCAAACGAGGGATGAATGCAAAACCTTGCAGACACGCGCATTCCTGCGTGAAGGCCATTAAGACCCACCTTTCATCAGAGAGTTGAAAAGGAAAGTTCAGCTCGCCCTTTTCAATGATTTATGTTGTCTGGCTCCTCTAATGACCCACACTCCTTCCTCAGAAAAGTCAAAAAGGAAGGAGAAGAAGCTGCCTGGTTTAAACCTGTAAAATTGGGCAAATGACTTCAGTAACTGGATTATCCGGAATCCTTTTTAATCAGAATCATTTTAGTGAGCACACAACCGCGGTCGGAAAAGCATGGTAGGTGAGCTCGAATCAACAGTGTCCTTCACATTAAACACAGGCAGATACCAGCATCACGTCAGACACTCGGCGTGACATCAGCCATTGAAAACAATGACTAGCACAACAGACAATGTTCACAGATACCACGAGCCAAAATCACAAACCATATTCGCAGATAATATTTACAAGATTGACAAAGAAGATTTAAGTGTCAATTTCACCTTATTGCAGTGGGGGGAAAAAAAACTGTTTTCTTATTTTTTGGGCTGACAGGGACCTCTGGTGCCTCCTAGAGTGCATCAGCTGGAAAGGGCATTGAGCAGGCTATCTGTTCACTAAGATCCAGAACATTCTCATAGGCTCTCTCCAACCAGTGCAGCTAATTTGATTGAAATCGGCCCTCTGTATTAAATTATAAAAGAAATGACTTGATCTCTTGGTGAAATCTCTAAACATTATGCATTTTTTGCCACTTGTCAGTCTGCGGTTCATCTGTTTTTCTAGTGTGTCCCGATTATTTGAAAGTGGCAGTGATGAGGCTTAAGGTTAAAGCCCTTTATGAGACTGCATGCCCTTCGAAGCGTAAATCCCTTCACCCATCCCTCCCTCCTGTGCTCCCTGGCCTGACGCACATAAACCTCTGACCTTATCATCCAGCGCTATCCCAGCCTCGTCTCCTCGTCTAATTGTCCACTAAGCTAATTTTATTCTTAGCATTTAGTCATAGACAGCAGCTTAATCCAGGTTACACATCGGAAACCAACTCAGAAAGGATACAAGTGCTTAAATAACAGTAAGACAATGTGAAATGCCGGGAAAATACAGATCCTGATGCATCACATTCCGTCGGATTAATTCCTCATGAAGTCTAGTCTATTAAACCAAACCAATGCTATTACGTCCATATAAACTAATCAGCCTTCACTTCGGGTGACAGTTGTTTGATGCTGTATATAAAAAGTAAGTGTAGCTTAGTGCTGCCACCTATAGAGAGAAATGAATATTTGTCTCTTAAACGAATCCCTCGGCGAGTACCTGGGGGAGGCTTGAGACCAAGCTGTAAGTGCATAAACAGGGGAGCTGGCAGGAGCAGCGGTAAGAAGCCGTCATTTAATATAAAATATACGGCTGAATGTGTTTCTGGTTTTTATAAATGCCTGCGGAGCATCAGTCACATACCGGTCTAAGTTACGGTTCCAGTGGGTCGCTTTGCTGCTTCTCCTTTGGTCAGACCCACACCCACACGCACGATTGATAGAACACAGCTAATCCCACCCACCTATCTCCCATTCTCCACTCTGCACTTCCCACATTATGCTTAGGCTGAACGCTCGTGCCCTGCATCTTTTATTTACTATTTTAGTTGCTTTACAACATAAATACAGAAACTAAGACATTACTCCTCTTTTCAAGGGGCAGAGAGTCTAACCCACACCTGAAATGTCAGATAAACTGGTGTATTACAAGCAGAATGATTGATTTAATCAAACGAGTAAGACGAGCAAAATCAGTGCACCCAGGGGTGGAAAATGGAGTATTTAAACTGTAAAAGCTGTAGTACAGTTTTTGTGTTATTGAGAAACTCCCATGGAGCCGCTGAATGCCGGAACCATAGACCAGCAAACCTTTTAGTTCCTGCACTAGCTAAAAATTACCAGAACTGGTGGAATAGTGTGGCTGAACTGCTTTCCCTGAACTCAGGGAACTTCCTTGAACCTTTTCTTCAACATGCACTGAAATATTATATTTACACTTTAATTTTATCTACTCATTTGCAAATTTAATGTGAGAACACAGATGCTAAACAGCATTTGAAGGTATCCGTCGCCCTTTACACTGGCGATTGCTTCTCTTCCATTTCCATAGAAAACAAATATGTATTTTTAAGGTGTAAAAACAAAATGTGTTTCATCATAAATTCTTTACGTTAATGAGCTCCCCCTTGACCGTCAGACCGAGACAAAATCTCCACGGTCCAGTTGGCTTCTTCAGAAGCACGCGCTGATGTTTGTTCCTGCTTATCGAATAAGCAACAAAGTGCTGAGCTCAGTGTCTTCCCAGGCGCACTTTTCTTATTTACATGCACAAATAAGTGTCCGAGTTCACATTAGCTCACTTGTATCGTGGTTGTTTGAATTAAATTTACCAGGCTCTTTTGAACATAATGCTCTATCTACCTTACCTTTTTAAGAGCTTGTCTTGAAAAAATATAACTACCCATTAAATTGGAATAGAATGGTTCATTTTCTAGGAGTTTGCAGTTTTGGGGTAACGGGATAAAAGAATTCATTTTTTTCCAGTTATTTTTTTCCGCTTATAGAATCTAGTAATTTAAAGCTCATGTTATTATTCTGGAAAAGCATAAATGGTCATAAGAAAGGGAGGGAAATAAAATTCTTGCCTTTCCAAATATTGAATAATTAATTTTAGAAATGTATTAGGTTGTGAATAAATAAACTCTTAGGAGGAAGTTTGCATTTAATTTAGATGCATGGACCCTAATTTTGCTTCTGCTCTCGTGGTTTATGTATAATATTCCAGAAAAATATCTGAAAAGCGCTAAATTAATTAAGCTTATAAACAAAAATCTATCCATCTATCCATCCATCCACTCACCCATCCATCCATCATTTATCTGTAACTCGAGATGTCTATCGCAGCACCCACACACACACACACACACACACACACATACACCCAATAAAAGTAACAAAAAACAGCCCTGTAAAAGTTGCATAATAAATGTTACAGCATAAAACAATGATATCAAAATGTAAAAAGTAATATAAAGAATGTAAAACATTTGTCGCATCATAAATGTGTCGCTGGCCTCAAGACCGGGCACACAGGCCAGTGTTCCTCTTTGTAAACCATATTTATAAAGCGGCACATTTATCTTCGTAAATTTGCTTCTAAGTTCTTTTTGCAAGCAACATACAGCATATAATAGCTTTATCCCATAACCTGAACTTCAGGTGGTGTCTCCAGACTTATTAACCAATAAAAAAACCAGTGACACCAGCAGTTCCACGTTCAGCTTTAGTACACTGGGAAAAAAATCTTGGGAACAGTCCCCTGTAGAGAGATGTTCCACCTATTCCAGGCTTGTTATGGGTCAATCCAAGTAATTTTGTTTACTGACAAACAGCTGCTAGGTCAAGTATCGCCATTTCTTGGAGAGATTCGCCCACTTCAGGACTGACTGTCTTTATCACGCATAGAAATTACTCTGCAGAAACTGTTCTTCCCCCAGGAGGACCCTGTTGGTGGTTCCCATAACACTCATATATTTTAACCACATCTTTCATTCCAGACTGTGCTATTCTGTATATTTTCCATGATACATAAGTTGACCGGTTCAGTAACTGAATATCTGTTTAGCCACCCTAAGGAGTTTACATATATTACTGGCTTACACATGTCAATTAACCTCGGATCTACACAAGACTGAGAGCGACTAATTTAAGACTGTGGAGACACAAGGGAGTATGCTTGGCAGAAATGAAACTGAAGGATTTATGAATGTGTTATAATTTCATTCAGATTTTGCTTTGGAAAATTGTCAGGTCAAAGAAAAAATGAATGACAACATGATTTGAAGCTTACTTCATCATTACCACCTTATTCTTCTAATGAATGACGAGCAGAAAGTCGATGGGACACATTTCAAATAGCATTTCAAAGGCAACAGCATGACACTGTTATGCAATTCGAATATCACAACCCCGTGACCTTGTGATTAAGCAGTGACGTCATCTTGGGAGGAGTCACCGCGATCTGGGAGTCTGGGCGACGGTATGTTGAAGTGTAAAGCAGCGCGGACCGTCTTTTACATTTGGGCATTGGTCAAGTAGGAGGAAGGCCAAACCACATGCTGAGATGATATCAGTTTCTGACAAGAGGGGAAGATGAAAAATGTGTGTGTCTTTTTAAATTAAAAAATGTTGACAGGTTGATGGATGGGCTGAATTCCGTTTTGGCAAAACTTTTCAATACTATGTCTGATTAAGGATGGAATAGCCGATTCAGTCAAAACATCTTATCAGCAAAGTCTCAGGAGTGATGGACTTCATTCCATAAGACACAAAGACAGGTGCTTTTTTGATTTACACGTATTAAAGTTAACAATAAGGGGCGGGTAACATAGAGCCTTAATGATTTGCACTACAGCTTCTCAGCTCCAGTCCTGTGGGTCCGACATCTGTCCCTGGTTCTGTATGTGTTAAATTAGCATGGTTTCCTCAAGTCTGCGAGAGCTTCCTCCCGTACTCATAACACATGTATTTCGGTGAATCTGCGTGTCTAAATCGCCCGCGGTGCACATGCCCTGTGATGGACTAGCATCCCATTCCAGGTGCCCTGTACCCTGATCTTCCTGCAAACGGCTTCAGGCTGCACCTTGTACTGGATTTGTGTTTATGGAAGATGACTGGAATAAGGGAATCCATGCTTCAGGAAGACTGAGGCCGAAAAGGAGGCTTTAAAAATGAAGCTGTAGGAGGCAGCGTGGGGCTGGCCGTTGAGGGGATCTTGCCATGTGAGTAATCGCAGGCCTGGTGCCAACGCAGGCCAGGAGTAACGAGGCCCACATGGTCCTGATACGCTAGACCTTCAGGGACAAATGGGGCCAGCTAAGGGGAAGAGAAAAGGCAGCATTAAATAAGAGTAAGATACTCCTATATCATACGATGCTGCTGATCGTGGGCACCATTCCGTTATTTTCCGTCTCTGAGTCCACGTGCTTTTAAATTCCATTCTTATCGCTGCCGTTTCACGCCGCCTGTCACTGGCGCCTTGCACTGCATACACAGACAGTGCGCGCGTCAATTACTGCATGTCAAGAACATCTTTCGCTAACGCTCACAAATGAAACAAATGAAAGCACGCGGCTGTTTATGTTCAACATATTCCCTGATACTGCTCCCAAAATCATCCACCCACAGCCTATGCAATAATCTGCAATACATCCCATAATATTGTACAGGACAACTGTACAAGTAACATGTACATGTACTGAAGTCTTTGGCTATTATATCTTACATGTATATTCATAAACATGTTATATTCGTTAAAATGAAACAGTATTAACCTGTATGTTTATTGCGATATAAAATCTTTATACACAGACAATATTTACCATATGTCACATTAACATTTTTATGCAGGATATGAGATAGATTATCATATGATAAATATTGATGATATAGAAGACAGATTTTGTAATAAAACCACTTATTACAATATTTAAGGTCAAGAAACTCACCAGACATTCTGTTTTGAACAAAAAAAATCAAACCAATATTTAGCAAAACACGTTACTTTGGACTGATTAACCTATACTCCGCTGTGTCTCATCTATTCAAACAGCGGAATGATGTTCTTTCGTTCAATAGGCACTCACAAGCAGGCCGGCAAGTCCCTGTCACGGCACCCATTCCTTCAGATGCTCTGCGACCCCCGGCTGTTAAGCTGTCTGCAGCCCCGCTGCGCCGTTGAAACATCCAACAGCTTCGTTAACAGCTTCTTGTATCCTTCCTTCACAAGTGCGATCCAGCGTCGTCACACCAGCAGGAGGCAGCAGAGAGCAGAGACTAATAAACGTTATATATTCATATTCAGGCAGAAATAAGCCAGCTGGTTTCATCTGTCAATATTCTTTCTCTCTTTCTCACCTTGATTGCCAGTTTCCCCCCTTGCTGAGGCAAAATAAAAAACTCACAGTGGCTTCCTGTGTGCACCTGCCTGGACAAACCAACGGCCAGAAAAGACCTGCCTGTGACTGGGGGGGAAAGCTTACACTCCTTTTACCACAGTTACAAGCAAAAAAATGACTGAAGTCATAACCCCCTGTCACTTTATTTCATGTAGCAAAAATCCCCAGGGAAGCCGTTCTGTGAGCACAGAGGGTTGGCTTTCCAACATCCCATCTTACAGTGTATATGTGCCCTTGCAGTTTGAGGGGAAAATGCAGCTTATTTTTAGATTAGCTGAAGTTTCACGTCGTCCTATTCATTTTTAAATCAGAAATAATTCATTCTTGCTGGTGGAAAATCAACCGCACAATATAAATACCAATAATAGTATGTAGCTACCGATACTTTATATTCTGAAGGATTCATGAAGGATTATGAATGTGTTTTGCAGCCAAATAAACGCATTGGCCATGCATTTATAAATCCTTGAAACTGTACTTTCACTGAATGCCAAATAAATGACACTTTTAATCATAAAGAAAATACGGCTGGTTGGAGTTGAGGATGTTACATTTTTGTATTCATACGATACAACTGCATACACGCGTGTGTGTGTGTGTGTGTGTGTGTCTGTGTGTCT
>JAODKF010000042.1:13622817-13637853 GCA_026779585.1 Mormyrus proboscirostris | reverse complement strand
AAGTTGACCTAAAAGTGATGTAAAAAAATTCACTTGTCTAGAATATAGAATGTACCTAGTTCATGTTGAGTTATACTCTCTATGGTGGCGGCAGGTTTGGTAGTATGTCCCCCATCTGGAGCGCCAGGTGAAGTTTCACCACATTTTACTGAATTGAGCGACAGGAAACGCAATGAAGCTTTTATGAGTTTGCCACCTCTGTTGTGAAGCCTTGCCTTCAAGTTGGAGTTTTCCGCCTTTTTTGACATTTGGCTCAGTTCAAGTGAGGCCGCTGACTGTGGCTTTGTCCACAACAGCTGCTGGTGTAGCTTGCAGTTTCATTAATTGATAATTGGGTTTAAAAGGCAGAGCTGAAAATCAGGGCCACTCCTGGGCCAGATGCTGGTCTCTCTGGTTTTACTTTATTCTTGAAGGTTTTGAGGTTTGACTCCAGTCTGCAGCAGAATAACCACATTGCCATTGGAACCCTTGAGCGAGGCCCTTAACCCCCAAAACTGGAGAGCTGGCCTGATCCTGCGCTCTGACCCCAGGCTCTCACCTGTATGCGTGTGTCTCGAAGGAGAGCATGATGGGATATGCAGAAAGAAGTCCTTCCGCTGCACCTGTACTCGCACTGGCACAAATGACAGATAAAAGCATCATTTCTTGTGATTTCTTCCACTTGCAGAACAGCGAGAAGCAGAAGCTGCTGCAGGAGAGGAACCAGCTACGGATCTCCATGAAGGATACTCTGCAGAAGCTCTCGGGCCTGTGCCAGAAGGTGTGCAGCGAGACCGGCCTTGCACCAGAACAACTGCAGCCCCTGGCTAGGCAGTCAGCCCTGGACAGGCTGCCCCCCATGCCTGCCGCCACTGCGGCCCCCCACCGGGACAGCCCAGAGCAGGACACCCCCACAGGCTTCTCTGTAGACTTCTGTGCAGATGAGGTCATCACCGCTACCCAGCAACCAGCTCCGCTGGAGTGTGGTACAGACAGGCCTGTCTCCGTGGCAACCACCTGCCCCACTCCGGACCTTTGCGACCCCATTTCCATCATGGGGATCTGTCTGGACAGGAGTGCTACGTGCGTGACTGACTCGGGGTCTTTCACACCCTCCTCCTTTCCTAATTTTAAATAACGGACTTAAACATTTCGTTTATCATTTTTAAACCTCGTGGTGTCTAGTCCACAAAATTTGTCCCTGCAGTATTATCCAAGTTGTTTTTGATACATCTTTAATATATGATGTGTATATATACACACCATCATTTTAACCAGGGAATGGAAAAGGCTGTGGAAGCAAACATTGCTTTTTTTGTTACTACCAAAGATTAGCACCCCAGCATCAAGCAAACTAGTTTTTGTTATTGATTATACCTTCCTAGTGAGGTCTTTATAATGAATATACGTACAAGTATATGTACCTTCAGTATGTTTGCATACATACAGTATATTTACAGAATCAGTATGACATTTCAGTATGCAATATGTATGTAACATTTGCAAGATTTATGGATCTTATGGTCATATCCCTTTAATGGTATGGCCAGGAATTTGGTTTAAATGCACTGGAACAAAGTGCCTTATTTTTAACTACAGGACCACAGCATGCCCTGAAAATGCTTGTTCCACAACGCCGCTGTCCACCGCAGCCGGACCATTCCTGGGTTGGGGGGGGGTGTCTTATTATTGTCACACCTCAGGTGGTTGTCATGTCCTTTTGAGGACGGGTGCTCAGTGGCCTGAATGGGAAGCGCTTCCAGTAACGAATCTGGTTTATTGGAGACGTCACCGGCCAGCGCGCGCTGCGCTGGTCATTATTTAACTGTCCTGTGTTTGACGTAACACCAAAACACACCTGTGCATCCTCGGCCTTTTGGTCTGGTCTGTCTTTGTGTTGCATTTCCATAACTTCACAGCTGGGTATTATAATTTAGAATAGGTACCTTCTGTTAAGCTACATCCGTTTTCTTGGGGTTAACTTGAACCTCATAGCCTCATCTCTGAGTACTCTAACCCTATGTTACCCTCTGTAAAATATGTGCAATAGGAATTAAATGAATTATAGATTGTATGAGGATTTAGGAACGTGTATAGCAAAACAGAAGCTATGTAAATTTTGGAGTCCTCTTGTTTTGAAACAAACGTTTTTAATATGCAATATTCTAGGGTTCACTATTCCAGTCACTGAACCTGGGCGAGTGCTTTTAGCACGTGGGGCAGTTTCCCAACTCGGTCCTCAGGGACCCCCCCCACGGTCCACATATTTACTGCCTCCCAGCTCCCTCCCAGACAGCCTGCAAATGTGAACCGTCTGGGTTTCCCAGAGAGTGATGTAGAGTCACTCACCTCATCAGGCATGTTAAATTTCAGCAGTTCAATCAGCTGATTTAATGAAGCCTAAATGCAAGAGTGATCAGCCCCAAACCTTTGCTGGGCAGATGTGTCCTCACGAGCTGGTTAGTCGCTGCCGTCACCGTGTGAGGCAGGATTTGCAATCATAGCTGACACTTATCCCGATCTCAAGTTGAAGAGTGGCTGAACACAGATTGATATAGGTGATTAGTTACAAAATGTATTTATTACATTGATTGATAAGGATGTACAAAAATATGTTATTACTGTCAATGTTATTGATTGTACTGAGCAAATCACAGGTAGCATTAAAGCACTTAGATTTCAGACTTAGATTTGACTTAGAGTCAAACTTAGAGTTTTGAGTAGTCTCTTTGTACTTCAACACGTCCCTGGCGAAGGGGGGAATTAGGGCGAAAATCAGCCCTCAGAGTCAGTAGAGACCAAATATGATCTTGCATAACTGTTGGTCTTACCTGCTACTCTTAATTATGACAGATGTTTATTAAGTATGTATGTAGTAAGTACTAGGGGGCAGCGTGTGGCTCAGTGGGCTAAGCCTGTGTGCCTGTAATCACAAGGTCTCCGGTTCAAACCCAGCCTCAGCGTGTCTGTGGGTCCTTATGCAAGCTTATGCAGCTCCCTGGGTGTCACTACAGGTGGCTGCCCTTCGCAGACATAAAGACAATTTCCCCACAAGGACCAAAAAGGTATTTATTATTATTATGTGCATTTAGGCTTAATTAGGGGGTTATGGGTGCGATCAGGTAGGAGGTTGCCGTAATTGTCTGAAATTTACAGAGTCTAAAAAGGATTTAAGGTTTGGTTCACAGTCCTGCGCCAATAACATCTAGGTTATCATCTGACCTGTATTCGAAGGCATTAAATCATAGAAAAAAATATTGATATGCGTTCAGATCTACTGTAATACTTTTGAAAATTTAGAAACTGCTGTTATTTGTCCTTTGATATCTTCCATTTATCTTGCAATAACTCATTTGAGACATTTTAACCCAATGATTTTGTGCTTCCGCTTCCATTGTATCAGGTGCTAGTAATACAGTCTCTGGTTTCCTATATTCCTGTATTGGAAAAATGTTCTCTTTTGTTATAGCTGCATGATACTAATGAAGAGTGTTGAAATTAGGCTATATGGCAGCCTCAAAGCAGCCTTTTATATAATTTCTTGTTTGGATGGCTGATCCTTGGCGTGGCAGATGGTTGCTGAAACGTAACACCGTAAGGTAATACGACGTCTTTGTCTATCTTGCGTAATTAAGCCATGTGGTCAATATCTGCAATTTTCTTGGGAATCAGGGAGCCGTAAGTCCTTCTGATCAATGTATGATTTTTCACTTGAAATACTGAGGTGGGGGAGGGCTCAGTGACGAAATAATTATTTCAGTATCGCAATTAAGAGCTGAGATGAAGCGTAAAAACAGTCCCAAAAGAAGCTAGCCCCCACCCCGAAAAGGCTGGGTGTAGCATTATAAAACGTCTCAATTCCATGAGGATCATTACATGCCAAGAGGTCTTTAAGTGTCGAACATCCTTAGTTGAATTAGCACATTTAAAGCAATAATTAATAAAGTCAAATAATGAAGGACCCGGTTGGAACAAAATCCCTTGTATGAACCAACGGTCCATAATTGTGTGTGTTTTTTTTAATTGTGTTTACAAATTCTTGTTTTACCTTTTTTTATTTGTTATTTTTTTAGATAATTATGTCATTTGTCACTTTAAGAAAACTTTTTTCTCGTAACTACTTTTCTTAAGCAGATGTAAGAAATAAATGGGAAAGGTTTTAAAATGGATTCTGTGTATTTTGTGACCACAGAGTTGCATATTTCAGAAGCAAGTGACTTTCACAGGTTTCAATAACAGCAGCAGTAATTGAGCAGAATAAACTTGTGTAGTACCCTGACATGGCCAAGTGAGGGCAGTCTGTCATCAGTAGACACACTTTGTTGAGGTTATGGTTATGATTTGTTCCATATCAGGATCTTAGAAAATCTGAGCACAACACTGAAGCAGAACATGTCCAAATGGCCCAATCATCTATGTTAGCTTCTCTTTTCTTTTCAGTTTTCTCCTCCTTCAGTTGCACAGCCTGAGAAGACACTTAGATCTTATGTCTAGCGAGAGGAGCTTGTCTTTTGGTCTCTTCATTCTTTCACTCATTTACTATTCTTTCTTGATATTTGCTATATTCTAATCAGAGGCCAACAATGTTTATTTTTGGGCAAAAAATACTGAGTTACCATGAAATGTAGTCCTAAGAAAGCATATGAATCTGCTCACTCAGTAATTGAAGAAAATAAATAATCAGTTAAAAATGTACTGACATGACAATCAGTGCAAAACAGTCACAAATCACAGAACATGCTTTCAACACAATGTGTGCACTGGTGCATCTTATTAATGTGTTAGACATAACCAGCATACGTTTACTAAAGGCTAGTATATTCAAGGCCCGACTTACGCACTGGCTAACCTGAGTTTTAAGGCCCCAAAAGATATTTTCTGCATGGTATGGCAGGGTTTTATGCTGTAGTGAAGGATCCTAAGTCCTGTAAATTCAGCCTAGACCATAATCCATTATTTGGGCAGAGGTAAGGGCTCCCGCCACACGATGAGCTACCTGAACCTGAGAGCAGCCGTGTGGCGGCTGATACCTCAGCACCACGCCAGTCCAAATGGACCAGTTTATTTCTGGTGGCCGGAGTGCCAATCCTGCCACCAACCCCTGCATTTCCTTGGAAGCAGGAGGTGTTAAAGCAGCCCAAATAATTAAAGAAGAAACAGGATGGATCTTTACTTGGACCATGTGTGTATTTATCCTGTTTTTGAGTGGTCTCCTTGTATTTCCTGTTGTGAATCACAGGACACTGCAAATTAGCAAGCTCTCCTAATACATAAGGCTTTCTGCAACTTTGTCTGGTTTATCACCAATATCTCAAGTTATATACAATCTTGCAGCAAAATTGGAATAATAATTTTTCCATTAACTTATCTAGAGAAGTGATTGGGCATAAATGATCAATTGGTGTGCATTTATTACAGAAAAAGTAATATAAAAACCAACTAGGAAAATCGTCATTCCTATTATACCAACAATAGCCTCTTAAGCATCATAAATCTACAGTGAATTGCTTTTCTTTTTTAACAATGAACAGTGCTCAATGGACAACAGTTTGAGTGCTCTAAACGTGACATAGAATATAGATCAGAGTTTGTATTTCGCACAGACAGTCTAGCGTTTTGTAATTTATTTTGAAATTCTTAATCTATTGAAACTGTATTCCCTGAGTCATATGGTTTATACTAACTGGAGAATAATTTTTATGTCTTTCCTAGGTGGGGAGAATATGAAAAAGGATACAGATTAGAGTTTATCCAGCATAAGTCCCTGGTGGTCTCATTATGGCTTTCAAGCTCACGAATGCCTGGGTTTTACTGACTGGGTCTCAGCTTGAAACGATCCCTAAAGTGTTTTGGAAACAAGCTATTTAGTGTTTTTCAGCTTGATGTACTGTGTCACTGTTTTTATCTTGACAAAATATGGAATATAAAATTTCACCTTTAATGTATTTAATCTCTTTTTTCATCAGATAGAAATTTAAGGAGGTTGTGTATTGCAGGGGGTAAAATTAGTTATTTTCAGTGCTACAAAAATTAGCGTTATTTAATGAAGTAATGCAACTGTCTTTGTCAATGGACATGTGTATAGATCAACCATAATCAGTCATTGTAAAAAGTTAAGAATCTGCATCTGCAGACAGGTTGATAAACCCATCGCCCAGATAAACAGTGTGATTCCCGCTTCTGTTATTTGTATATCCTGCAGTTTGTGCTGTTAACATTCACATCTGAGGTCCTTCTCCATGTCCGTGTTCTTCTGCCAGCGTTTCCAACTAAATGGGGGCAAACGGCAACAACGAGGTCTTTCGGCAACATGTGTGGGAGAGAGGAAGATCAGTGTCAGAGCGCAAGGCTGAACCAGACCAGGAGGGGCAGTCAGGGGCTGTAATCCCAGCCCAGGAAAAAAAGAAAGACTCGTAGTTTTTGATTAAGAACGCAGGGCTAGGAGATTACAGTCTGCCTGAAACAAAATGAAAGCAGAGTTAAACCCAATCCCGTAATTCATCGAAAGTCAAAAGCCATCATTACGACAGGAGATTAATGCTAAGCCCAGCTGAAGCCTTATCTGTTTCTCTCCAAATGAGCCGGCAAGTGTGTGTTTGAATACGTGGATGTCTAAACCATTGACTGTTTGGCTTACTTCCTTACAGGTTTGGGCAATTTTTGATGTACTGAAAAATGACAGGAGATCCAAAGCCAGGGGGGGTATTTGCATCCTAAACACCCCAGACAAAACACTGTATCAGGTCTTCTTTTCCACTGCCCCTTCTTTCTCATCCCTCTCTCCCTCCATCCCTCTATTCAATGCAGCCTCCATTTTACGCTGCTTTTCTGCTTATTGCTGTCTTAGCCTCACTAGTCAATTTGGCCAAATAACTATTTTTATGTTTTGATTATTTAACATGTTTGTTATAAAATGCACTCTAGGTGTTTTTTATATTGAATGCTTCTGCTTTATGTGTTACTGTATGAATTGTATATTATAATTGACATACCCATTCCCAGTCCAATAATACATTTTGATTTTTTTTTGTCTATAGGCATCCAGTACTGTTGTGCTTCCAGGGACCTATTTTTTATTATTATTCTGAAAAAAATAACTTACATCCTCTCATTTTGAGTTTTTCTGCAGTCATTTTTCCACTAAGTTTCTAGTAAATGAAGTTTCAAGGTGAAAATTTGAAGTTAGATGTACTGAAATTTATTTGGTATTTTAAAGTGTTTTTTTTTTCATTATTTAAGATGGTTATCGCTTTCTCGCTATCTATCTCAGACAAACCCATAACAGAAAAAAATGACTAAGTGTACAAAAAAAAACTATAAAAAATAATCAAAGTAGCTGATGAAGTAATGGGTCATTGGCAACCCCATGCCGATAAGCAAATCACTGCAGTTCACCTGGGCTTGTCTGTTTGTCCTTTTTAAAATGATCAAATCTCCCTCACGCACTGCCTCATACATTCACTGCGCTGCTCACTCACTCCATATCTCATTCTCGCCGTATTTCACTGTATCTGTGTCTCTCTCTCTTAATGTCTCTCCCCTCTCTCTCACTCTCCGTCTCATCCCCTCTCTGTCAGTGTCTCTCACCCTCTCTCTGTCTCCTTCCATCTTTCTCTCTCATTTTTCTCCGGCTCCCTCCGCCTCATTGACACCGCCCGCCCCGCTTTGCTCCTGGCGCCTAACCTCTCCCTCCTGCTCGCTGCAGCGCAGCCCTCAGCTACCGGCTGACTTAGCTGCTCATCCTTCCTTCCTAAAGTAACTGTTCCCAACATCAGCCCCTGCACTGTCATCAGCAGAGGATTTTAGCTGTTAGGGTCAAAAAACAAGAAAATGGTCGAAAAGCAGCTACTGTAATACCTGCCCATAGTAATACAGAGATAAACGCTTCGCAGTTCTATGCCCTTGAAGTCGAAATTAGCCTGGAAAATAAACAGACTTCAGTGAATTTCTACTCTGAATCAATTTCAATTCCCAGGTTTGTAAAAGTTTGTATGCCCTATTCCAGTGTCATCTACATATTGATGATTTGATGACGCATTTGGATAATGATGATGATGATGGTGATATTGATGCATTTTTAACAGCTGCCATTCATAACGTTTAATGTCTTTGGAATAAAAATAATAATGCCGTCTCAGCCCATTTCCTAGATTCACACTGGGTCTGTATTTTCTTAATCAGTGAGTAAATTTGTTTGGCTTCTGTCTCATTACGGCGGCTCAGTAGGTAGCCCTGTTGTCTTACAGCATTGTGAATGGAATCTGAAGTGTGAGTCTGCTCTGTGTGTGTGTGTGTGTGTGTGTGTGTGTGTATGTGGAGCTTGCATGGTTTCCTCCCTCAGTCCAAAGATGTGCTGTTTGGCTATCATCTTTGATTACCTGGCTGGGAGGTCTGGTGGTGCAGTGGTTAGCACTGTTGCGTCACATCTCTGGGACCTGGGTTTGAGTCGGGGGGGGTTCCTTAGGGTACTCCCTTTTCCCATCACAGTCCAAAAACATACTGTGGTTAATTGGAGTTACCAAAGTGCCTGTAGGTGTGCATGTGTCAGTGGGTAAATCGGCGAGCTAAACGGTTTCACAAGGGTGATGAGTATTTTCTTTCCATCCAATTAAATATAAAATGTGCCCAGCGATGGGTTGGTGCCCCATCCTGGGTTATTCCCTGCCTTGTACCCATAGCTTCTGGGTTCCAGACTCCCTGAATATGACAAGTAGATGCAGAAAATGAGTAGATGTGCCTACATGTCATCTTTATCAGGGTGTTTCCCTGCCTTTCTACCTATATCATTAAGTCTTTCTTTATATCTTTCTGCTTGGGGTATAATTATCGTACCATACCATCTTACTGAGATGCCTTACATTTTGAAATTATGTGGCTTTCAGCATGACATCGTGATCTGTAAGATCCATAAAATGATGAACTCTTAATAACTATGGTTAAGGCGATGTAGTGACCATGTATAAGTCATGCTGCACCTGAAATTGTTCTTTTGGCTTTAAACGTGTTTGTCTACTTTTACCGGATTTGTATTGGTAACTGTTCCAGTGAAATCAACTCTGTTTTCAATATATGATTCAAATCAGATTTACGGAAGAAAAAAAAATACCAGTGTATTAAATTTAACATTTTCACCACAGCCCCCAAACAATATCACACTCAAAACATATCTGGAAATAAATGCCTATGACTGACTATTTACTATTGAATCAATTTATCTGGCACTTTAATCTAAGCTGACTTACAGTAGAGGGAAGGGTTCTGTGTGCTTGCTGGGATCTGAACCCATGACATATGTGTTGTTAGTACAGTGCTCTACTTGTTTGGTTACATTTAACAGGTGCCATTGCACCCCTAGTGCAATGCACTAAGACATGAATAAAATAATCACTGACACTGATTGCATTTATTTTTCTACATGACCTGTAACAATGATCCTGGTATCTGTAGCCTTTGAAAGTTTATAGGAGAGCCAGAAGAACTGTATTTGTTCACCAGAGTCCTAACCACTTACCCTGGTCTGGGCCGGGTCAGATCCTCTCCCCGGCAGCTGGGATACACGTCTGCAAGTTTCTGCATTGCTTGACTTTTTGCGGCCATGAATTATTCACCAACTGCTCCAATTAGATGCTGATAATCACCTTTAAAGTCCAGGTGATGTCACTTGCTTTCCAGACAATGACTTGTGTTCATGAACCTTTACTGGGACACAAAGAAACGTCCCTGTGATCCCCACAGCCTTTGTGGGGCATGGCTGGCCAGCTCTGTGTGGCTTCAGCCATAGCACTGGATGTGATTACCCCAGACAGCCCCCGCACATGAAAGGGAATCCAGAATGAACCGTGACATTTCGGAAGACCAGTTCCGGCTGCTATTGAATCGTGCATCCTCCCACCATTGTTCTGCATAATAAGAGTCACTGTAGCCGAACGTGCACCGAGAACAGGGCGGTAAAAAGGACCTTTTAGTGGTTGCACTTCACATCAAAGGCACACATTGGTCATGCCTTGTAGACCGGTGAGCTGAACTATCTTGCAAGAGCGCTTACAAGAGTGTTTTCAGGGTTCTTGCCATCCAATCAAATGTAAAAGCTTATTAGCCTATGTTTTCATCAGCAGAATTTCCCAGAAAGACCATCAGAATTTATCATCCCCTAAAAGAGTTGCTTGCCACGGGGACTTTGTTATCCTGTGTTTTTATTATTTTTTTTTCCCATTTTCACTATTTGGTTACATCAGACCAAACAGGCATACATCATTTTGTTATGCACAAGAAGCAGGACCATCATCTGGAATTGAAGCCAATATCTGTTTAGCACCACTTTTACAATGGATTGCAAACATAACTCTTCAACTAACTTAAGATTTTTACAAAAGATTGAAATGTTAATTGCCTTTCCCTCAAAGTTAATACCTCTTGAGTGAACATCGACGTTATGCATGCCGTTCCACCAAAACTTGGTTTACTACAATAATAAATTTGTAAAACCATCCTGCTGAAAAGCAAGTGGAAATGCTTCCGGCCAACGCTTGTATTAAACTTTATGTCCTGAGCCATACAAATAATGCACTAATGTCCATGTGCAGTTTATTTATTGATGTTATTTGGCGTAGCGGAAAGCTTAAGGGTGAATATTCAGGCTTTAATTTAACCTGACATATTTGTTCCCAGGAGCTGTGTGGCCGCATCCATTTTAATGCGTGACTATTAGGTGGTGCGTGCCGTACGGGTGAACGGTGCAGACTCTTCCAAAAGCAGCAACTGCTATGGAACCCACTGGAAAGGACCGCATAATTTTTTTTTTTTTTGCTTTATTCGTGTAAAATTCATCTGTAAATTGTTTGAAAAATAAATAATCTGTGCAACTTGACGAATAGATATGATAAGACCATATTTTAAACCGACAAGCTGGTGAATCAGCAAGATGTATTATTTATTCAGTAAATTCAATTATGCGAGTTCAGCTGCGTAGTGGAAATGTGTTTAGCGAAAGCTTTATTGTCTGAGCATATATAGCCTACCGACTAGATAATAACATGAGTTACACTTTTAAAGTCATTGTATTATGCCTATAGTTAGACTGTGCTTGAATGGACACTGTTTTAACGAGTTATTAAATCGATTTGTGTGGTTTATTACTGGCTGCCAAAGTAAAATCTTATTTGCCATCATAGCTTGCAGGTTTTGAGATCCTTCATACTGATCAAAATATATTCTCTTAATATCACGTTCTCTGTAATGGGTAGAGGCTTGTGGTGAGTCGCCGCCCCTTGGAAGATTCACCAGGAGAATCCCGAGCCAGCATGCGCACACAGATGAGAGCCCTACGTTTTCATTTGTCACTTGGCGCAGGGCAGATTAAAGCGAAGCAGTGAAGCGCTGGAAAGCAGGTTTAGCACAGCAAAGGAATTATTACCCAGCCACTCACACGTTCTACTGTGGCGTACGTGGTGTGCAGTTTCTGCAGTACCTTGTAGTCACCCATGAGACTGATTTAGATACGACAAGGCTGTAATATAACGCTGATACCCCCCCCCCCACCCCAATATCTTTATCTTTATCTTTCTTAGAGTACATACTCTATAGTACTTACGGAGGGGGGCAAGACACTGATGTTCCAGCCTACTGAATGACAACCACGATCCAAGCAGAGGTGGGCTACAAGACTGACTTCCTCTCTGGTGCGGTTAAGAAGAAGGTGCTTATCAACAAGTGCATCAGTGGAGAGGAAAGAATGTTAAGGATTCAAACTCATGTTGGCTGCATGAAATCCACGTGGGCATAAACCCACACTGTCAGACCTGTCACACCCTACTTCAAGTTTTGCACAATCAGAGCAAGGCTGTTTGTCTGGAATGAAGGACTACTATCATGATTATGCTGACCCTGTCAAGCCATGTGTAGTCCCAAAGCCCTAACTGCACCTCCGTGACCCAGAAAAGGGTCCGTCCTGCACCGGTACTGTGAGGGCTTGACACAGGTGGTGGCAGTAAGCTCAGACAAGACGGCAACATTAATCCCATGCCTGGTACACATTAAGAGCAGGAAGAATAACAGCTTCCAATATACGTGCTGCTGTGTCCACCAGTGTTGGCAAACCAGCTGTATCTGATGCACAGCTGCCATCAGATGGGGGACAGACCACAAGGAAGAAGCAAGGCAGACGTATGTCACACTGACTGAATCCCGGCATGAGAACCTCAAAGTGGAGCAGTGTGGGTTTATAATACATCCATCATTTCCAGAACTTGGGGCATCACTGCAGCTGCTTCGGGAAACACGCACTTAAGCACTGCCACAACTCCATCCTGCAGGCCTGTGCAGATGACAGCAATTTTTGTCTCTGGAAGACTGATGCAAACTTAAACTTGAAGTGGACACACAAGTACTGCAGCCAAGCACAAACACAGATCTTTGTGATTGGGTCAGAGTTTTGTGACTTCATTGTGTTGATGCAGGAAGACCATTTTGTAGTTCAGATCGTACAGGATATGGACTTCTGGATGACACTCCTGAGAAATGACAATAGTTTTCCCTGGAGGTTTCTCTACTTGAGCTTGGGGCCTGTTATTACACACAAGCAGTCTCCACAAGGCTGTATGCCAACCCTTTACAGCCATCTCACACAAAGCAGAAAGAAAACCAGCACTACAGAATATAAAGAAACTGTGGTACTTTTGCAGAGGGCCAGAGAAGCAGGACAACATGGTGGCTGAACAACCAAGTAATTCTACGCTGGGCTCATGGGACTCAGGAAGGCACCTTCACCAAGCGAGTTGTGGTGATGTGCCACACATTCACAGTGGAGCTCACTAAAAGTGGAGCTCAGCACACTTTTGTGCAATAGTTTTGTTATTTAAGGGTTTCACTGCCACTTGTGCATATACACTACCAATGAAATGTTTCAGAATTTTCACTGAGGAAAATCCGATAAAAATACATCTCTTCACTTGATGGATAACTGCGAAGTCAGATAAGCAGTAACTTTGTAAATTACATAATGTCACTTATTTTCTAATTTTGATGACTACTGTAAAATCTTGTCTAACTACAAAGAAAAACTGTACACCACTAAATGCATGTAGTAAAATAGCTTAAAACAGTAGGATTGTGCCACGCCCGGCTCGTACGATCCTCGTGTGTGCCACGCCCCCTCGTTACCTCGTGTTGATTCCTGACTGTACTCACCTGTTGCTTGTTCAGTTTAGCCTGTTTTGTGTATTTAGTCCGTGTCTCAGTCAGTATTCCCCAGATTGGTCATTGTAATGTACCGTGTTCGTTTGCCTTTTTTTTTTTAATCGACTGACAGTACTTGAGATATACATATACATATATGTGTATATATATAACCAGAACAAATTATTCTCTCCGATTTAGAGACCAGCAAACCCAAATCACAATACTAGCATTTCTCAGTGGGATACATGTCAGCACGATGATCTGGCAACATATTACACTGAATTAGGCTGGTTTTAAAAATACACATTTATTTGAAGTAAAAGTTATTTTACTGATGAAATAAAAATGCCGATAGAATTCTCCACAACAACCTAAACACAGGCCGGAATCTTTAATCCCTTCAAACTAAAATTCTGAATGTCACTGCAACTTCCCTTACAGAAACAGTTTAAAAGTTAATAAGGTCTGACTGCTGTACCCGATAAGTAAGTAATAAAACATAAGCGTTCAGCAGCCAAAACAAAGGCTGGCATATTGCGGCTAATCTATTACCTCTTCAAAATAAAATTCTGCATGTCATTGCAACTTCCCAAATACATTCAATTTAGAATACTAATAGTATGTGGCGTGTGGCATACCCAGTACTTGACTCGTCGTGGTAAACTGCTTAACTGTTTCAATATTTTATTACATTATAACACAATCGCAGTTGGAGTTTCAGCTATGCTATTTTATGGCGGTATCTTAAAAATTCATACCGTATACCGGATTAATGGGTATACCGTCCAGTGTTATTCCATAGACTACAAAATGTATGTATGCAAGGCAATATCACACGACTGTTAATACAAAAATATACAATGATGAAAAAACACACTAACTGGTGGAAGGTTATATCACTGGAGCAGGATCCACACCTGTTTCTGCAGCCAGATGTTGCACGGCGGGAAGGACTGCCTCGATTTGTCCGATATGGCGGTTAAATCCTCGCACTTGCCGTCGCGTGATAGCATATCTAGTAAACATACGTCATTGCTGGTTACACCTTCTCATTGTTTGATTGGTCACCTGGACACCCTACAGGCCTACACGCAAACATGGCGGATATGGAGGAGCTGCTTTCGACTGCGCTTTCCTTCTTACTGACCTGTAGTAACGAGCAAATGTAACTTCGCGAACCATTTTCTGTATCTTCTGACCCCAATAGATGGTGCTCTCTGTTAATCAAAAAATATAGCAAAATGAAATTCATTTACCGGTCACTGTGTCAGTGCGCGCATGGGTAACGTAGGCTTATAGCCGTGTGGTATTTTCTTTCGCTTGTTTGAGTGTGTATGGAAATACTTTGGTAAACGACGTGAAAAAAACCCGTGCATATGGATATTATTTTGTTTTAAATCTCCGGTCATTTTTAAACGAACACGAAGCAGTGTGGACGTAGTATAATGATGGCATCATCTGGGAGGAAAGCCTGACTGCAGTACACGAAAAATGAACTCGCTTGACATGGCTTCATCATGTATGAAACTACCCGTCAAATGTATCTATTCATTAATTGAATATGCAGCAGCATTTCCACTTTCTGTTCTGTCCTCTTATTTGTATTTCTTAGTGTTGTCTCCAGAGCTATGATTGGAAATAGCTCTTCTTTATGTTCTTTCAAAATTAACATGGCTGAAAGAGTGTGATCTTGAGTTGTAAAATGTGTAGCCGATGTTACGACTGTTGTCCAGTTGCATTCATTCCCAGTAACATGCGAAACAGTGCCCCCGAAGTCACACATTACGACGCTCACAAAATATGGTGTAACACCTGTTTATTCTGGCCCACTTTAAACCCTAGGGACTTCCAAAGTCCAGGCTGCCTTAAATCCTGAAAGTT
>JAODKF010000042.1:13586719-13598096 GCA_026779585.1 Mormyrus proboscirostris | reverse complement strand
CCCGCAAGTCACTCTCCCCACCATAAGACTCTCAGCATCTCCCACTGAGACATTATGACCACCCACTTTTTCATGTTGATTCATTTCACTCAGTTGTCACTGATTAATTGGAACTTTGGGTAATTTATTCAGTTCTAATTTTTAAATGTATTTTTTCACTGCGCCATTATTAACCAACCTCATTACTTCAGTAGCGCAGCCCCCTTCTGCTAACATTCCCCGATCTGTAGCACAATACATCATATTTTAATGATACCAAACTCACCCCTCCTGGAAGCTTCAAAACTGTCAAACAGGTTTATCCTTTGGATGTCGTATGTCAGGGTGCTGTTTGGCATCAGAGTTCGGTTTCGGTTTATGTTCGTGACGGCAAATTTGAAGGCTAGTTCTTCCACACTTATCGGCTCATTCTCCAGGGTCTCAAAAATTCCCCCTACAGACAGATTGGGGAATGGAGGGGAGGTCACAGACAAAATTTAAAAATGAATGAAAAGGCTGTAGGCTGAATGGACAAGAATTCTTCACGTTCATCCATTTAGTACTGCTAGGAAAACATTAATTATAAATTTCCAAAACTATTGTTCCCACCAGCAAAATTTGTCTCTTTATAATGTATGTTAAAGGATACATTCTTAGGGGCAGCAGGGTAGCTAAGGGAGAGACACTGTCTGCCCTTCTGTCAGGGTCAGTCCCTGCCTCATCCCATTCTGTCCGTCGTTTCCCCATTTGGCCAGCAGATGTCGTTGGCCGTCCCATTGTTGTCTCTGTGTTTAGCACCTTCCACTACCGATGTTTTTCCCTACACCCTGGGCCATCATGTGGCTGAATGTGTCGCTAAATAATCATGTATCCCAAACAGCCATTGGATATTTTCTGTTTTGTGCCCTAGAATTTTTTCTGTGTACACTGTGTTTATGATGTTTCACATGTTTATGTGTTTCTGCATTAGTTCTACTTTTGTGTCTTTGTTCTTAGCTATCTTCATGTGCATTTCGTTTCGTAGTTATGTCCTGTTACTCCTACGTTTCTCGTATTTTCTAGTGTTGGTATCCTAAGTGCTTTGTGATTGTTAATAGCCCACACCTATATATATATATATATATGCCTACCTTTACCCTGTTCCTCTGGCAGTCATTGTAGGTGTGTATGTTGCTTGTTTTTGTTGCCCCCCCACTGTTTTTCCTGGTTTGAGCCTGTGTAATTCCACTGTTCCCAGTGTTCTAGTCTTTATTAGTTCTTTTTTTTTTGCTGTCCTGCCTTTGTTTAGACCCCTTGTGGCCGTTTCTCTTTCTTGTTCCTGTGAGTCCAGTGTCCTTATGTTCATAAGCTGCAAGTGGATCGTGATCCTTCTTCAGAAGCTAAACCTACAATCGACTGGCATTCCACCCCCCCCCCCCACCCCCGTTCTATGCAAACTGAGACAGTCTCTGTGCTCAGTGTGATCTCATACCAGATAAGTGGTTATGATGATGGATGGATGGGATACTTAATCAGAGAATTGCATTTAAATTGTAATTGCTTCTGCAGCATAGACATGAGAATGCTCTAAATTATACTTACGGGAGTAGCTGAACTGCACATCAGAGCGTGTGTGTAATGCATACTGCACACACTGTGTGGAAGGACCATAATCATCACGATAAGAAAGTCAGCGTCTTAATAAATAATAAAGCCAATGCTTATTCAAATAAATAAACCAAGGATGCCCTGTTTGACATCAAAACACGGGCGGCCGAACATGCCAACGGACAGTGCAAATAAAAACCACACTTTCCAAACAGCAAGATTCCAGTGTGACAGCAGGTCCAGTGATACAATGAATGGCAGTAAAATCCAGATGTTGCCTCAAGTCATGAGCATGGATTATACAAAACTTTTAAAAACAGTGAATAAATACATTGCATCTGTAAATATGGTAGCGCTTCACTTGATGGAGCTCAAATAATGTAGTATTATACTATTACTTGTGCATTAATAAACCAAAGTCTTAGTTGCATACTAATCACATGTTAATTCATCATTAATGGATTGTGACATCTTTTGTCTCAAGTAACAGCTATATTTGTTCATGACTTGACCATACACTTCAGTAGTAACTGAGTTGTTACTAAGTATTTGTGCCCCGTGGAGTAAAGTGTTAGTGTAAATATTGATCGGCATGACAGGGGAGGCAGTCAGAAGAAAGGTTTTTGATCCTGTACTAATCAGGCAAAAG
Organism: Mormyrus proboscirostris; assembly: GCA_026779585.1. Taxonomy (NCBI): domain Eukaryota; kingdom Metazoa; phylum Chordata; class Actinopteri; order Osteoglossiformes; family Mormyridae; genus Mormyrus; species Mormyrus proboscirostris. The sequence continues at coordinate 13,595,881 of JAODKF010000042.1, read as the reverse complement.
TATTTAAAACTCAATACCTTTGAGTTTGTTTGATACATTTGATTTATCAAGCATTTCCACCTGAGAAGATTTTGAAGCACATTACTTTGATATCTTATACCCTATGACTGTGACTCTTTATACTCACCCGGTTGATTGAAACAAAATCTCGGTCTACATTTTTACTTTCTGGACTTGAACTATCCACCCCTGACTTTTACAGCTTAACTATATGCATACACGACTGAATACTGACACCAAGACTGAACATTTTTCTTATTGATTCTACACAGCTGGGCTCAAAGCAACAGACTTTGGGTCAGAAGGCCACATCCTAACCCCCAACAATACCAACCAGACAGCACACGCATTTAGCATTGATTCCTATCTAAATAATGCTAATAAGATTTCATCCAGGTGTAAATGCTGTATAGGACCAACTTCCCCAAAGTTTACCTGTTGACTCATAGTTTTCACCTATTCTCGTCTATTAGGTGTAGTGCATAAAATGTGCACATGGAGGTAATTTACTTGTCCCAAATTTGTCTTATAAATTGGAGGGTGTCTCTGAAGAGGCATTGTTAACACAAAAGATTCTATCGCACTGCAATCAATTGATGGAATTGTGACAGTGATAGTTTTTACTAAGAGCAATATATCACCACCTTTTATAAAAGGGGCTTTGTATTTTGCCCTTTAAAACTGAAATCTTTTCTCTCACTAGACAATCAGTGTTTTTTATTGCCATGATACACCTAATGGAGCTGGTAACTGTAGATTAAGAGTCTGGAGGTTTTTTCTGTTAGAAATATAATAAAAATCCACTAAAACTGAGAGACACCCATTTATTATAATGAGCGCAGTCTGAGAATGTAAAGTGGGACCCCCGGATTTGCTGTTTTAGTAACCGTGGGTTTACCTATCTGTGGTTTAGTGTGGTCAGAAAAAAAATTGGATAATTCCAGAAACAAACAGACCCTAAGTTGTAAACCATGCACCACGCTAGTACAGGCTGTGAAATCCACCAGTCCAGGATTGCGGGTTAGGTACAGGTACATGATACAATATTTTTCATTGTCAAATGTTTAACGATATGATGCTTCATTGTCCCTTCGTCCTTTGGGGAGTATAAAAAGCACTATTTTCATTACTCCACCACCCCTTGATATGTTAAGGTGTGTCATTGCTCCATCATTAGGATAAAACATCAGAATCCCTTTCATTCGAGACAAAGAACAGTACTGTACTGTGCTGTATAATAATGTACGATTTACTTTATTATTACTACATTTAAATGCTGTTCATGTCTTACTAGGTGTAATTTATTAATTAAGATTTACCGTATGTAAGAGCACAAAAAACACGTTGGTGTCCACGGATGGTTCACTTTTTTCCGCAGTTTTGGCCAATCGTCTTGGAAAGTATCACCTGCAGATACGGAGACACTACTGTACATAATTCATTAGCATGGTGCCTCACGCTGCCCTCTGCCCTGACTAGGAAAAGCTGTGAGAAGATGGAGGGATGCATAATTCAATACTCATAACTAAGAAATCATACAGTACTTTGCATTTAAGAATCATATAGGAACGATCAAAGCATTTTGGGGAAAAAAAAATTTAAAATAGGCAACTTACATTTTATTTATTTAGCAGGTACTTTTATCCAAAGCAACATACGTTGTTGAGAAATCAAGGTTAGACTAATCCTGGAGCAACAGGGGGTTTAGGGCCTTTCTCAAAGGCCCAACACTGAAATCACTCTGCCCTGGGATTTGAACCAACAACCTTCTAAATTGGGGCACAGAATCCTAACCCGCTGAGCCACATACCTGAAAAATAATCTGAAAATGCCTGAAGTCTCAAAGGCCGACACAACTAGAGCTCATTGCTTTGCAGAAGCAAAGGCCACAGCCTTTGACAGCGGACCTGTCAACCATGACTACAGGGGACAGATGGGCCTGTCATTCAACCCTTGCAGCCATGAATGTCCAATAGTGACACAGAGCCCCGAGAGCCCTTATCAGAAGCCAGCTGAGTGCCAGCTGTTACAATGGGAACTCTTAGGGCTCATCATTAAGGCAGCTCAGGATATTTAAGTAGGATTCCTGGCACATGTCACCTAATCCTGGAGAAGGCTGCATGAATAAAGACTGTCAAAGTCAAAGCCTGACTGCTAGTCGGTCACCCATATAAACAGCTTACAGCCGTGGGGTGGTAGCGATTACTTAACAATTTTAATCAAGGCATCCAAATCTTCTTCCAGTATACCACAGTGGCAGAATATCCTGGAAGGTTCTAGGTCAATGAGATGAAAGTTTCTGTGAGTGAGGTTATGGAATTACAGTCAGAAAAGGGCGGCGATGTTCCTCCATGTATAATATATCTGTGATCGTTAGCTGTTCTCGTGAAGCAGGAGTGGTCTGACTGCTCCTCAGAAATCACACCGACGAGACGACAAAAATGCCGGAAAATGCAACAGGAACCATCTCTAGCTTTTCCCAGGAGACTGACAAGATTACAGCATCGCTGCAGAGATGTAGCGATACTGTAGTTTAGCCCATTGCATGTGTGAAGGGGACATTTTTAAGAGGGCGACAGAACATCCCCCTGAAGAAATGGCTCTGATTGCCACTGCCCTTGAAGAATGACTTTAACAAAAAGCCATGTATGAGATTCAGAAATTCAGATGAAGATTCTGAAATCATCATGCGACTGAATCCTGAAAATATTTCCATCTGGACTTTGTCATATGTAAACCATGGATATGACATATACAGCTGCAATTTTTATTGTTCTAGAGATATTGATCAGATGCTCACAATAAATAAACCACCAGGAAAAAAATAAAAAGTTATAGATGATCTCTATTCAATGGAGCCGCAAACTGACAAGCTCCTTCCTGTTGTACATAAAATAAAGCAGAAACGACATCATACTGCCATCATCATTAGCTAAAACCACAGATTCTGCCTGATCAATAATACTCTGAGTTTTTCATTTAACTATTGCTTCTATGCTTTTAGACATAAAAATCTACAGTATTTTCTCGTGGACGGAGTCTACACCTGTTCGTAAATGACAAATCCCGAAACGGCAAGGCCGCAAAGCAGGAGTGGATACCGTCCATTTCCATGAAAACAATCTTTGTGGGAGTGCTGCTGGAATTGTGACTGGCTCCAAGGGGCGAAGACGAGCCACAGACAGGGAGGGGAAGCCCCCCCCCCCCAGGCTATGACAGTGAACGACCTTCTTTTTCAGCTCTGCTGCTCAGCCTCCAGCCTCGGACTGAGGAGCCCTTGTACACCCTGCCAAGTCACTCAAAGACAGGGTTTTATGCTTCGTTCCTAATTATAGTTATCAAGCCCCTGTGAGCAGCTGTTGGGACATTTACATTTTAATGCTGCATTTTTTTTTTATTCCCATGATAGGAAAATGCAAAACAGTATCTGCTATCTAACTGTCAAAAAGCATGTAAATCCAGCTTAAAGTGTAAATCTGGCTGGAGAAAACATTCCGAAAGCTTTTAACTACAAAGAGGGCGAGGTAAGCAGTCTAATTATACAATGGACGACAATATTTTAAATAAATTACAACACAGCGGCATCACATCCCGTGCTTCCCTGCCTGGTGTCCTGTGCTTCCGGGAGAGACTCCGGGCCTGTTACAAGCCTGCATTAGATAAGATAGATGGACATAATTTGATTAGCCAGAATCCTTATGAACTATGCCAGCTTTAGCATTAACAGTTCATACTTTCATTTGTCACTGATTAAGTCCTGCCCCGGCTGTTGCGTCAGGTAATTTGACACCAATACATTGACTGCTGTGTGTTACCTGGATCTTTTCTTTGGATATTGTAGCTTGGGCTGAACTCACATCTACATAGCTGTTATAATTCTGAAATGGCAATATGGAGAAGCCCTGCCTCACTTTAAAATGCACCCAGAGTGTTGCATATTCAGTCAGACGCATTAAACAGAGCATTGTGGGGCGCCAGATGTTGCGTTTCGCTCGATCTGTTAGGTAAATCAGTTTAATGGATGTGCGAATGTCTTGGGTTGGGAGTTCATTCTCATTTTCTTAAGACTCCCTACCCTTGAACTGCCAGAAAACTCTTCCTGCAGACCTTGGGTCAGCATTGCCATTGCATAGTGAATTCGAGGCAATGATCCTTTACTCGAAGGCACTAGAGGCTGGTCGCGGCTGCAAATGGGATCTTCGGCAGCCAATTGCTCCTGCTATACTATAAATCCCAAGTAAACCACCTGCACGATGGGTTGCACCTTTCTTAGTCTTTAGTTTCCTTCATTCTTCTTTAAATTAACAAGAAGTACCGCATTATTCTAACATATATCCCAAGCCCAGTGTACTGTTTATGTCATGTGATTTCCCACCATAGTTCCAAAGAAGAAAACTTGATTAGCCACTCAGAACAAATAGACTTCATCCAATCAAACTCCAAATGTTATTCTAAGCACAGTTAATGCCCAAGTAATGATCATTAATTCAAAGCAAATTCCAGTACAATTCAGCTGGGTATCTAACAATTCCATTACACACTAACAATATAGTACAATATAGTACAATAACAAGAAATGATTAGGTAGACAGCCCAATCAGCAGGTATTGTGAATAAACAGTGATTTCTTTGCTGGCATTTAATTATCACATTTTTATTGGTTGATATCTTTAATATCTGAAGTTTTCATCTGTTTGACGTGGTGCGGTGTGAAGTGCTTCCTGTCAGACATAATATCCATGATGATATATTAATGATGCCCTATCTCTTTTGAGTTAATATTCCTGAGCTTGATTAATACTTATATTTGTAATTTGCTCTGAACCGCATATAGTTTTTTCAGCTCTAATCTTGAGCATTTCATTGTCACAGCTGCCACTGTCCTTAATTATTTCCCACTCTGCTGAAATAAATTCATTACATGGTTCATTTTTAGCTAAAGGAGATGGTTATGCTATATCAATAGCCTTAATTATTTTCTGTTCTATCCAAATAAATCCTGAGGTTTTGGCGTTTCTCTGACAACAGCTCTCTCTTTCTGCGCAACAAAAGCAGTTTTAAAAAGACTTGCCACGTTTTTGACGGACGTGGTCTGGAGTGACTCATCCAGCAGCTGCTTTCTTCGTTGCTGGGACACGTCGATTGTACAGAGTGACTCTTGAGGACCAGATCGTTCGGGTGACGCAGATTAATAAAATAGAGTTGGGGCTGAAGACCTATGGAACTGAATGTTCCGGAAAGTGGGTAGGGCTTAGGCTTTGTGTGGCCCCAAATATCAGATCTGTAATCTATAATAATGGACCTGGATGAATAAGACCCTCCAATTGCTAAAAACAAAAATATGAAAAAGAACCTCAATATTCACAATCATGATTTTAGTTCTTTAATACCTATAGTTAAAATTTTGGAAAATAATATTGGGAAATAATATTTCCTTTTCATACTAAATGACTGCAATATCCATGGAAGCGATGAGCTTCTTAAATTTAATGATATGGCATCAGGGCTAAGGTTATAACACCAAGATCAACATACTTTCACAAGCAAACAGAAGACTTGACGGAACAGATTGAAAATAAAAGGCACATCATTCATTGTTTACATGTAGAAATGACTTAGGAGAACAATGTCTTTCTGGGACTGAGCGACTGATTTAATCAGTGTATAAAAAAACCTGACACCTCCGTGTTGGTGCCTTGAAACTAAAAGGGATGCAGTTGGTATTTTAGAGCATGGCTGGAAGCCATTTTAGTCGAAAGTCTAAAAATGTCCCACCTTTTCTGGGTGCATTTAGGAAAAACATCCCTGTGAAGTTTGCGTGTGGAAAATCTCAGTGGACAAAATGTCTGAGCAAGAGTATCATGCTTCTGTTCTTCATGCATTAAAGCCAAAATACAAACTGTTGCCAGAATAAATCAAAACTCCCTGTAATTTTTTAGCGAAAAAAAAAATCAATAAATCAATTTTACATATAGCATAAATGGTAATTTCAGAGAATAGTTTGGCCATCACTTAATTTCAGTTTGGCTCGACGCTCCAGCAACTCAGCAGTGAAAGTGTCTAAACTGTGTCCAGTCTTTTTTGCACCATGCCAGACTTCTCTCTGGATCAGCCTCTTCATTGCACTCTGCTCTAGGTGGTCATCATCTCTGCTGGACACTGAGCACATAAAGGCAGACCCCCACGTTTGTCCAGCTCGTGCTGTGTCTGGCTGCCGCAGTTACCAAGATGCACTTTGACGGACCACTAAAACAGGTGTCGGGGGGAGAGTAATCACTTCACAGAAGCTTGCAATCAACGGATGCGACGTGAGGATGAACCATCATTGGCACCTTTTCCCTTATGTGAAGAACGAAGGTTCTGTGGTGTTTGGTGGCTGGAAATGCAGCAATTACTGGGGTTTGTGAGCAGCTTGTCGCTACAGCCGCTGCTCAGCGGAGATGAGGCCGGGGAGCAGTGAGGGAGGTAGTTAGCCACATCCCCGCTAATCATATCGAAGGTTCTCATAGAGTTGCACACATATTCACCATGGGTTTCTTTCATACTTCCCTCCGTCCCCAGAGTGTTGAGTAGTGTCCTTTTCGCCAGCAAGAACAATAACAAGCTAATCACATATGATACCACTGCATCTCATTTAACCCCTGCATGCCGGCGTCCAGCTTTATGAATGAGCCATAACTGCTGTATTGGGCAGAAACAGATCATTTCAGAAACCGATCATTTGAATGCTGATGGGTGATGTTAAGCTTATTATGTGGCAATGCAGAATTTGCTACAAGTCCACCCCGGGCAGTTACACGGTGAGTTAAACTGTAAACATGGAAACTTCAGGGACAGGTTGAGTCTTCTGCATCGTGATGAAAAACAGGGCTGCTGCAGAATCCTCAGGCTAGGTGTCCTTGTGAGTGGCATAATATGAGTCTGCCTTATTGTTATGTTTTTGTCAAGGTTGAGTAATTTTCAGTAGGTTACCTTTCTGGAACTATTTCGCCGCAAATCCCATGCAGAAAAGCAGTTAACATGATGTAGGTCTAAGCTAGGGTCACTATGGGTTCTACTTTTCCTGGACTTGCCCTTTTTTGGAACCTAAAAATTGCCTGAAATGTCCAGGATTGTGCTTTGTTTCATGCTGACATTTGCTCTCTACAGTCAGAATATTTTCTATGTGCATATTAGTGTTGCTTAGACATAGATGAGGAGTTCCCTGCACAGGAACTCGCCATTCATTCAGCACTTGACCCCCCACGCCCACTAACAACCCCTCCCTTTTACGTCTTTATTCAGTTCTCGTCTACCTTATTGACTGCAATTCTGCACAGCATCTCCTAAATACTGTAAATGCTATTGCACTTCACATCATTGTGTCCTGTGTTCAACTGCCCTCTGTGCCTTCAATTGCCCCTCAGGGACAAATAAAGTTTTTTTTAATTGAATCGGACACCTCTCCCCTTACGTCTTGCCGACAAGTGTCCTCTTTTCTGAAAATCAAAATATGGTCACCCTAGTGTTAGTGTACCATACTGTAACTGATCCATCTTCTAACACCATTCATCCAGTATAGGGTAGCAATGAGCTTGGGGCACATCCTAAGAACTGGGTCCAATACTGTTCACTTTATACCACTTGGTAACATTATTAGAAATGATGGTGTTGATTTCCACTGTTATGCTAATGATATAACGTTTATATATAGATGTTAAACCAGATGGTGCGCCCAAACACTCTGGATTACAAAACTGTCTACTAAATATTCAGATGCAAAAAAAAAAATCCTTATGTTAAACAGAGAAAAAATACTGCTAGTCCTAAGGCCGTTTGAAATAAATTTTGACAAACCCAACCTCTGCGGCCTTCCTACTCAGCTTAACACGGTGGTCAGGAATCTTGGTATCCTGGTTGATTGAGATTTATGTTTTGATGCACACGTAAGAAGTATTACTAGAACCGTGTTGTACCATCTACAGAACATAATCAAGCTTCAAAAGATGCTCTCCTTTCAGGATGCAGAAAAACTGATACATGCCTTTATAACTTGCATACTGGACCACTGTAATGTCCTCCATTCTAGCAGTCCGTCTGTATCCTTAAAAAAACTTAATCTGGTGTAAAATGCAGCAGCCAGGCTTCTCATAAAAACTAAAAAATGATCATATTTGCCGTGTTCTATGCTCCCTTCACTGGGTTCCATTTAAGTCTCAGATTCATAACAAAATACTGCTATTAACTTATAAGGCACTGAATGGCCTTGCACGAGAAAATCTTAGCGATCTGCTGGTCTTTTACGACCCTCCGTGCCTGCTTTGATCTCAAGGAGCAGGATATCTATTAGTATCTATTAACAGAGTAGAACTACAACAGTTTGCAGAGCGTTCTCTTGCAAAGCTCCACAGCTGTGGAAGTCTCCCAACGGATGTGTGAGATTCAGGCTCCCTCAATATTCAAGTCTAGACTAAAAACACACTTGTTTAGTTTAGCTTATAGGGGCTCTAGTTCTAGCTTACTGCTCACTCCCAGTTAGACCGATAGTGTGAGGTGTAGAGCTGGGTGGGGATCGGTGCCATTGTCTTTGGATGAACTAAGCTGTCACTCTAACTTCACCCCCCCTTGTAGAATTGGAGTGCTGACATTCAGGGACTCCCCCTGCCTGCGCTCCCACTTTCCTCTCCTTCCTGCTGCCATAGCCATATCTGCCGGAGGTCACATATCACACTCACCTAAATGTTTGCACTGCCTCTAGTTTCCCCTTCTTTGGCAAAGGCACTTTTTATCCCCCCACTCCTCCTGGGCTGTGCTGCCCGCAGACCCCAAATTATCAAGATATCCTGCCTGCCCTGCTGTGTGTGACGCCCTTTCTCTCTGACGTCTCTCCTGCATGCCCTGCTGTGTGTGACGCCCTTTCTCCCTATGACGTCTCTCCTGCCTGCCCTGCTGTCTGACACCCTTTCTCCCTATGACGTCTCTCCTGCCTGCCCTGCTGTGACGCCCTTTCTCCCTATGACGTCTCTCCTGCCTGCCCTGCTGTGTGACGCCCTTTCTCCCTATGACGTCTCTCCTGCCTGCCCTGCTGTCCGACACCCTTTCTCCCTATGACGTCTCTCCTGCCTGCCCTGCTGTCTGTGACGCCCTTTCTCCCTATGACGTCTCTCCTGCCTGCCCTGCTGT
>JAODKF010000042.1:13567596-13583987 GCA_026779585.1 Mormyrus proboscirostris | reverse complement strand
TCAATTTTTCACATCTGACTCATACATGAGTGGAAAATGAAAAAGCAAATGGTGCTATTTCATTTTAATTTCAATTTCTGCAGGATTTTCGCGCACAGACTTTGAAAACTAAATGGCAAAGTGGAGATTGTATTTTCTTTTTATCATTTTCATTTTAATTTTATTTTTTGCAGAAAATACCTCCCATATTTTTCACAGTACTGCATATGAAAAAAACAACTAACTGGAGAATCTTCTACAGCAGCAGTGAAACAGATCAAAAAATAAGTCTTTGTAATTAAGACACCGGAGCAGAGAGGTCAGATTTCCAGCGAATGTAATTGGCCAGGTGTGGCTACATAGAGTGATCGGAACCTACCATCACAGATATTTCCACTTGTGGAGAAATACTGTACTGTGCAAAAGTCTTAGGGAGTCAAAGAAAATGCTTAAGGCTATATATCTGGGTAGTTAGTGTATATTTGCTCTGAAAAATAAATCACAAATCAACATTAGGGCATAGGCAAATTAACAGTAACACAAAAAACTGACATTAATTTCTTCTGTCCTGTTGGACGGCTAGATGAACACTGCTTCAGTTCCCAAACCTCTCCTCAGGGGCACCCTCACACATTCCATGTATTTGTTAAATTCACCACCAAATCACTTAATTTAGTTAAATAATTTGATGAGTGAAAATTTAAATATAAATGTTTAGATAGGCAAAATTGGTGTATTAGTATTCGATGTCAGGAAATAAATTGGTTTATTGGATGGTAGCTGCAAACACTGGAGTGGCGTTAGAAGAGGCTTTGAAATGGTTAAACTGACAGTTTGACAGACATGATGTAATTTTACACCAACATGAAGATCATTTAAACATCATTTTCTTGGACTGCCAAAGACCTTTTCACAGTATTGTATATAAAAAAAAAACAGTTTGATGGGAGAATCTTCTAGAGCAACAGTGAAATGGATCAAAAAGTCTTTGTAATCAAGATGTAACACACATACTGGCAATATTAAAATATAAACAAAAACCAAGATCTCTTAGACCTAAGAGGAGCAGCACCTTCATATAGAAGTGTACCCAAGGAGGTGCTTTGATGTGAACTGCTGTCATCTTTCTGTGATGTCATCAAAAATTGCATTGCCAGAAATGCTATTTGAATTGATTATTTAAGATGTAGACCTGCTCCAATCCTAGGAAACCCCATCGGGGGTCTGGACCTGAAGAGCCACTCTAGGGCTTTCACACACTCATTCTAAATCCTTTAACATTGTATGTAGGTACCATCCAGGGGGAAGAAGCAGAGGAGCTACAAGTACCTGGGGGGCCACCTGAGCAGCAGACTGGGTGGACAACACCGTGGCATTATAGAGGAAAGGCCACAGCTGACTATTTTCTGAGGAGGCTCAGATCCTTTGATGTGTGCAGTAAGGTGCTGGGAATGTGCTATCAGTCCAGGGTGGCTAGTGTGCTTTTCTGCACTGTGGCCTTCCAGGGAGGTGGCATCAGGTCAGGTCATACCAAATGCATGAAGAAACTCATCGGGGAGGCCAGCTCCAGCACGGGACTGACCCTGAACCCACAGGAGGCCGTGGCAGAGAAGAGGATGTTGGAAAAATTAAACAACATTATGAACAATTCTGCCCATCCACTCCAGGGGGCGCTATCCTGGAACACCATGCTGTGAATGAACCTCAGCTGGGTCTCCAGCTGCTCATGGAGAACCTTCTTACCCGCTGCCATCAGGCACCACATGCCTCCTCCCAATGCACCACTTCCCACCCCCAGCCATAACATGCCAGGAAGCATCCTATCTTGGCAATATTCTGTTTTCTCAGGTTGGTATTTCTGTACTTTTCGATTTGAGTGTTTACATTGCTTGCACTGTGTGCGCTGTCTTTGCACACTGCTTGTTTTGCACTATGTATGTATGCTCTATGTACTATATTGCAGTATGCACAGGAATTTCCCTCTGGGATCAGGGAAGTTAATCTAATCTAACCTGATCTAATCTAATCTAGAATGAATCTGCCGCCAGAGCTCTGTCTTCCCTCGGTTTTCCAGTGCTTTACCTTATATCACCAGTAGTGAACCAGAGTTTTGAGGGATAGGCATTTTATTTCTGAATTAATGAAATATTAATCTGCTTGTTATGGTTGGAGGAGAGATTTGATGTGCATTTTGTCTATGGGTTAAAGCATTTTTTGTGGCCAATTAAACATTTCGCCGTTAAGACTACAGTCTGAAATAATTTTTCCCCGTTGGTCGTGTTCAGCTCCATACTACCTTGTGAAGTTGTGCTGATTAATGTTGATCATTCTGATACAAACCTTTGGAGTTGGCAAGTTGTTAGAAGTATTTGTCCTTTGAGACACAAGATAAATAAGGCAAAAGTAATGTACATCTCTAATATTATGCATCGTAATAATAATACAAAGCTACACCCAAATCTTAATAGTGTTTCATTACTGCTTGTGAATATCTCTGAACGTGATTACAGTGCAATTTCAATGGTTACAACTGTACTAAATATTATGCTTTCACCGATAATGCAATGCAAAGGCTTTTTAGATATCGTAGCATGAGTTTACAAAAGGTTGTAAAGATTTTACTACAAACAAAATTTTTGATTTACATTATATACTGTATTGAGTATTGAAAATGATAGAGAATAAATACATTTTTGGTAACGTCGAAATTTTGGTATCGTGACAAGACTAATCACCAAAAAAATAACAGCACGTCTACTCTGGGGATATTCCAGAAACCTTAGAACTGCCTCTTAATTAAATTTGATGACAAAATACATAATTTTATGATGTACATATTGTTAGAATAGAGAGGCATTTTGCAGTGTTATATGGAATCGCTGTTCTGGAGTGGCTTTTATTAACCACTTTACTCTGCTAGAGGTTGTACAAACACCTCTCCCAGTTCTTAATGAACATGGAGTATATAATCAAACCAGCTCATTTGTCAGAATGATGAGACACATATGATTCTGAATACTTGGGATGTGTATCTGTGTGTGTTTGTTAGAATTCTTGAATGCATTCCAAACAGCACTGGGACTACTAATCAAATTTAACCATTTTCCACGGTAATTTGACAGCTCTAACTCAACATTCTATCCTTACTCAAACACCATGCACTTTACCGGAGCTATGTTGCATGTATCTGGTTTTCCTTTACTGTTCCTTATGTCTTACCTATTTATTACATTATTACGCTGTTACTTTTTCCCTTATTGCTTTTCACTAATTCCTACTACAGCATAACTGGCCACCGAACATTTCATTGAAGATTATAGTGCATACCTTGCACATAACAAATAAAACCTTTGAATCATGAATCCTTGATGTGTACTAGCAAACATTCTAACATATTTAGGGTCCTGAATAGACAGTCCATAACATGATGTGATGATATTTTAATATGTGATTGAGAATTTCATGGCTTGAGCATGATCCTTGAAGGAGAGCAGGAATAAAGCCTTGATGAGAATGAAATTACTGCTCAGCATTTAAAGGAATCCAGGACGAAGAGGTTCCCTCCAACAGAGGCCAAGTCACACACACATCTCCTCCACAAGATCACTAAACTTCCTAAAGCATCCTAAAACTACAAAGATTACCAGTATTTGGATTTCCACAGCAAATTTTGTAAGACCAGCAATATTCAGGGCAGACCATAACATTGGAAGCAGAGGAGATATTGAACTCTTTGTAGCATTAGTTACAGTTATATCAGAGCCTGTCTGATAATGTGTAAACATGGACCTGCCTTTAATAAACAAGCTTTGCTCATCATCAAGAAGCATGATCTTTGTACAGAATATGACTTTGTTCATAATACTTTGAATAATCTCCACCATCTACAAAATGTTAAACACCTACAGATGGGAAACTGGTTTAAGGTGGGAGGTGTGGGCTCACTGAGGGACAGGGCTGACTTTCAAGCAGTTCCACTGTGAAAGTGCCATTGGAGAATCACACATACCCTATAATTGTCTATACTCAAATATGGAATATCCTCTCTTTCGCTCTCAGCCACACACACACAGGATTCATTTCATAGATTGCATAAGAGATCAGATAACATTTATATTAACATTAATTTAAAGCCTCCATACGTCTGTTTAATTTTAAAGCCCTTGTTGTTTTCGAAGAATTGTAAAAGCAACAGTATTTGGGGTGTGACTGAGCTAGCACTTGTTTTTTGTCTTAAATGGCAACAGTTAACAAGAATTTCTTTTATTGCGCAGAAGATGGATTGCTTTTTTTTAATCTTGTGGGGATTCTTTAAACTAAATTAATCGAGGGAAAAAATGAAAAAACAACATTTCTCTCTTTTCTTACGTTTTCAGAATAGGTCTACTAGCTTAACCCTGGTAGGTTGAAATAATACGAGCGTATGTGTGAGAAAAAACTATCGGACCCGTCGCAGTTAAATGTTTCACTGGTTTGCTTTTCGGCAGATGCTGCACTTTAAAACAAGCAATGATATGAGTACCGAGGTCGAACTAGTTATCTACGAAAGTGTGACTTGGTACAGGTTGGACTGAATGGAATATATAGAAACGTGGACATTTATTTACTTTTACTAACCATTAGGGGGGAAATCCATTCAATATGTACATCGACACGTCTCATTGTCAGTGTTATTCATATTAAGTGGTCAAAGAGATCAGCAGCTAAAGAATAAAGGCGGCAAATCATACCTAAATAAAACCAAAAATCATTGTAAAAACATACTTAAGGAAAGGCAACATCCTGAAAAAGCAGAATTTCAGTCCAAACCATGGTAAGCAAAATAAGTAAAAACCGTTTAATATCATGCATATAAAACTGTATTCTTGTTACTTACCGATTCTAATGACTTGCTGCGAACTCAGATAAAACTCTGCCATAAAGTAAAGCAGCGGAAGTAAAAAGCCCATTCTTTTCTCCATGGTCCACGTCGGGGAAAGAGGTTTAACGTTGACATCGGTTTCTCTTAATTCCTCCAGTTAATCTCTCGGCGCTCCTTTCCGTAAACGCAGAGACATTCGCATCCGACCCGGACCTGTCGCATTCTGTCGCTTTAGATGTCCTTCTGTCGTCGCTGCTGTCGGCGAGGTCCGGACGAGTCCGGCTCTCTCCTCAGTTTTACCCCATTAGTGCTGCGGGTCCGTCCCGGTAATACCTGTATCCCTTCATTTCGGCGTAGATCACGCTGGAGCGCAGCGGCGCCTGGGATCGGACCCCTGGCCGGGCTTGTGCGGAGTCCTGACGGGAGCGGAAATTCATAAGCGGCGCCGCTGCCTGACATAAGCAGCGCTCACAGGTTCATCTTCTATTGCCAAATGGGAAATAAAAGCACTCGGCCTGTTCCCTGTAGTCTCGCCGACCTCACAAAATACATGTTTTCGTGCAACTAGCTGTTCATTGTAAATTATTTTTGATTCGATTCAATTCCCAAACACTTGAGCTTAAGTAAGACAAACAAAGCTTCAAACCCCGCCAGAGAAGATAATAAATTCGTCATTCAGTTTACGCGACAGTATTTCGTATCCCCAAATAAATCTGAACATGATTTAAAGCCGCCAAAACTGACCTGTATAATATTAGTACAATATCATAAATAATGTCCCAACGGAAAAAAAAGCACTTTTTACGCTTTTACAGAAAATGTAAAGACAGGGTTACCGGAGCTGGGTCAGATGTTGAGGTTTTGCATTTGGCTGAATAGACACTTGTTGAAAAATCCAGTGCTGAAAGCGGGCCTGGGGGTTAAACGAGATTACGAAATAACCCAGCTACTAACAGTATTTACAAATACCTATACCGATTTGTTTGGGATCAGAACAATTTAAAGTGCTATATTGCGAGAAGCGTGACACTGGGAAACTTTTCAGCGATGATTTTATTATTATCATTAGGCCTATATGATGGTGGCTCAGGAGGCGGTGCCTGCGACGGTAAAATCACCGCGGTCGGCAGAGTGATTTTACCGCAGGACAGTTGAGCAAGGCCCCCAATCCCGAATTGCTCCAGGGACTGTCCGGCCCGGTTTTCTCTACAAACATCCCTACGTCGCTTGGGAAAACGGCGGCTGCTAAATCAAATTAAAATGTAAGAAAGAAAAGTAGTATCGCTGTTGTTTGTTTCGGTGTTAAAATAGACCTATAGGCGTACTCGAATACGAATATTTGAATTAGCCACAGAAAAAGGAGCAAATCAGGTCTTAGATCAGGCACTGAAATTACATTTTAACTACTTGTTTATTAGTGCCATCTGCTGGAATGGCACTAAAATGAACATGCCGTACGAACCGGAGTGGCACTCTGCAAGCTTGATTAATTAACGGCGCTGCAGCAGGTGCAAGAAACGGTCAAGCACAAAGCTTTTTGTTTTCACAACCATTAAGATACCGAGTGGGGAGCTGTATGTGTCAAAATCATTTCGGTTTTTCTTACACACTGGGTGAATTCCTGCGTCTAGCGCCACCTGTTTCTGTGCAATAAAGCATTTTATGTCTGTTCCCTTTAGCCTAAAATCTGGTAGCCGTTGGAAAAAAAAAACATCTATACCGGTTCCCCGTTATTACTGTTGTCTCGTTGTTACCGTCCTGTCAACACCCAATACCAAATGTTCTCTACATTGCTGTTGATGTGTGTTTTTGTCTCGGCTCTCAGGGTCAGCACCCATCTGACCCTGTCCTACAAGTTTCTGTTTTGACCAGCAGGTGGTTAGCCATTCTGTTCCTTCCTCCATCTTGTATTGTATTGTATTGTCTAGTGTGTTCACCCAGTTCCCTGGTCTGCTGCATAGCAGCAGTGTGGCTCAGACTGGTAAATTCTCCAGTTATCGATTCAACACTGCCAGGAAACGAACCTCACCTGTTCTCCTTTTTTGGTTTTCCCTAGTGTTTGTTATTGAATATCACTGCTTTCTTGCTTGTAGTGTTTCTGTATTTCAGTTGGTTCCTTGTCTTGCTCCTTGTCCCTTGTTTTCACAGTTTTCCTTGTTTTAGTTAAATATAAATTATACTCATATAATTTTCAGTGTGAGATTACATAGGACGGAATCCCAAGTCTGGGCTGAAATTGATTCCAGAGTCACTTCACTTTCTGTAGCCACTTGTCATATACGAGGTCGCGAGGGGTCCAGAGTCTATCCCAAAGGCTATGGGCACAAGGCAGGAAGCAATCCAGTATGGGGCATGATAATGATGATAATAATAATCAATTATTAATAATTAATAATAACATCACATCTAAAAATAGATCACTTTACAATGTCTGGGAAAGCAATACATGAAAAACATATTGAGCAACGAACACTCAGGTGTTTATAAGTGTTAAGTTAAAAATAAAACAATACAATATTTATCAAATTATGCAGAGTTAAGCAAGGAAAATATAAAAGTCCAAACATCTTCCAGCTTTCCACTCAAACACCCACACACCAGAGGGAACAGGCATACTGTAAAGTGACCGTTTCATCGTCCTGCAAAAATCCGAGGAATACTGCTGACACCGTTTTCTTCCACTGACCTAAGAGAGATGTTTTCTCTTTCTCTCTCCCTCGCTCACTCTCTCTGCACAGCGTCATTGGAATTCAAAAGGTGCAGCCGTGTTCTGCGCAGGAAACAGTCTGACTCTGTACAATAATAACAAGCCACACTCACAGTTCGCAGTTCAGTTATTTAAAGCAGAGATAATTAAATAATCAATACATTAAAATAAAAAATGTAGCCTTATTTCAATGCAGTGAAACATGTACGTTATTTACACACAACTATATATTTAGTTGCACGATACAACCTTCCACATGGCCATGTCAGTTAAATATTGTATCTTTTTCGGTTCATGCATATTCTTCAATACTGCTGATTATCAACGACAGAAGCTGAACAAAAGAACGATCATTTAAAAACAGAAACTTAGGTCTATGGGTGCTTGCAGTAATAGGCATGAATGGTTCCGGGGAGATCTCCTGTAGAAAGCTGAAATTGATTCAGTGAGCTGACATTGTGGGTTGACTCGGTCCTGTAGACCACAGCTTTCTGCCCAAAAGGCTGTTTCCACCCAGAAATTTGCCTGTATGGAGTAGGGTCGGCATGTATCTGACTGGCATTATGCAGGGATGTCCATTCCGCAGGAAATGCGCCTAAGACAGTGTCTGGTAGGATGCTGGAGGCGCAGGATTTACACGGGATGACGGGCTGATAGTGGGAACGTGTCGGGAGCGCTGAAATGCGACCACCCTGAGGGCTTGAGGGTGAGACACGTTAAGCGAGTCAGATATCGACATCATATGAAGGCAGGCGAGCCCGGAGGCCAGGAAGAAGCCGCTGGTCCCCAGCGCATCCCTCAGCTTGTGGCTCTGTGCATCCATCAGCTGTAGAAGTCCTGGATGATGACGTGGCCCATCAAGGAGATGGAAGAGGAGGAGGAGGTAACAAGCATGCAATGATTACAGTGCGTTGCCACACCCACCACACGACAAACCACCTCAGGGATGAGAACCTGAGTGCAGCCATGCGGCAGACATTACCTCAGCTTTTTCTGGTAACTGGAGTGCCAATATCCTCCCACAGCCCCCGAGTTTTTCCCTGTAACTTGGAGGACCACCTTATAGGGCTGGATGTAGATTAACATCATCATCAGGAAGAAGCAACTGCAGGTTAAGGGCCTTGCGCAAGGGCCCAACTACTCTGTAGTGTCCAGGAGATGATGAGAACGTAAATGGAAGCCAGGCTCAGCATGGTGCCGGCCGCTATCCGGGTTGTGCTCCTAGTCTGCCTTTTGTCCAAGGCCCAGGAATGTCCGCTAGCATCACCAACAGGCCGAGGCCCAACAGCACAAAGGAGCAGCTCATGAGTCTGCAGGTCGGGCTTCAAGTAGAGCAGCAAGTCATACTCCTTGCACTGCATCCAGATGTTGGCCTGCAGCAGCAGCCACTGGCCCTGATGGAAGCTGTCACCCCCCCAAGGGGACAGATACCCCGAACAGATGATTAACCCCAGGCAGAGGGCAATAATCTCCAACCCGCCGTGAACCATCCAGCAGCCCCAGACAGCAAGAGGACAGGCACCAGAAACTGCAGCGCAAGACAAGTTCAGGTCCTGGGAATGGAAATGCCATGAAGTCGTTTCAGAATCCTTCAGAATGCTGAGGTGTGCAGCCCTGGTTGCAGCAATTCCCTGTGTGTCACAGGGGACAGGGATGGTGGGGTTTCTTTAGGTCAGCAAGCTGCTGCGGTGTCCTGAGCAGAGAAACTTGGTACAATTCTCCAAATCGACGAAAGAGTCCCGAGAGCTGGTGCATGGTGTTTGGCATGGAAGCAACATCCCGCTCTTGCCCAGTTGGCCAGCAAAAAAGGAGTGACATATGCTTCTGGCAGTGACGTTTCTAGAAAAACTGGACTGTTACAACAACACAGGGCTCTGGAGGACGTTTTGTAACAATAGTCAATAAATGAATATGTAATTTAAATGTCAATTAAATTATAATTTGAACAATCATTAAAAAGATTATTCATAAATATATTATGTATATGATTATGTTAATTATGCATTGTCATTTAAAGGATTATTAAAATAAATGATTAAAATTGTTATTTAAATGACTGTTTAAATTACAGTTTCAATGGTACCAGCAACCAGAGCCATGTAAGGAGAGTTGTCCAAACGGAAGTTCAAAATGCTTGGTTTGTCGGGTGGTTCATGTTAGGGATGTGCTGATCCGATAGTATCGGTCCTATCCTGGTCTAAGTTACTGGATAAGACATCAGGAAGGTACGGAATAAAAACGCAACCAAATGCAGTAAACTTCACGGAAATACTTGACAAAATTTGCGACACGCCTTAAGAAGATGTATCGCTATACTGTAGCTACGCTCTCACGGAGCAGCGGGCGTCACGAGATAAGAGCTTCGGCTGTGCGTGAGACCCGTCGGCATATCAGCAGTGTGGAGTTACTTCCAGCGGGAACAATAAAAAGGCAAGATCACCAAAACTTTAACCTGGTTAAACAGTTGAAGCAGCAGATAGTGATGAAGTTTAAATAAAAAGAAGCAGTGTTGAAGTCACGTTTTCCGTGCAAAGTATTCATTCCTTATTATGAGTAGAAAACAATGGAAGCATCTGTCTGGGTGAAAGTGATCACTATAAGCAGACAGGGGCGCTGTAAAGGGGGGGTAAACGATGACGATTCTCGGGGCCCACGCCCTTTAGGGGCCCCCAGAGATCTGCTTTATTAATAATAACACTGGTAGGGGGGCGCAACCTCATATTTTGTCATAGGGCCCAAAATTGCTAGCGGCGCCCCTGTAAGCAGATGATCATTAAAACCGATTTCCTCATTTCTTTATGTCTCAGGCAGATTGTCATTTAATTGACAATTATATATTTCTTACACGAATACGTAATAAAACAGACAGCGTCGCTTTTTAGTGAATTTTATTGACTCTCAAAATACAGTACAACTGTTTTAAACACATTTCAAACTGCAATACTGTACAAATTAAATTACGGAATCGTGTATAACTCAAATACAGTTCAACTGGCTACTGTATATAAAGTATTGCTTACTGTACTTTCGCTGCTGCATCTCGTTGGCTTGATTTTTGCAAGTTATATTTGATGAGTCTATATATATTTGTCATTGAGAGAAAGTGACTTCCTTTACCCTGTTTTCTATGGAGGCAGCATTAGCCTCATGTAAGCAGGCCAGAAGCAGACAGGTTACCAAGGAAAAGTAGGCAAGTTATATAGGCTGTATAAAAAGACCCAAAATGATGTAGGAGGACTACTTGATTACTATAATTATTTCATTAGTCTATTTGTACAGGAATGATTCTGTCCAAGCTTTTTGATCATTTAAGCAGTTGAACACTATATGCAGTTTCCATTGTATTTGTTTTGCAGCTGTGGAATAATGCTTTTCATGTTAATGCATGCAGAATGCATCCAGACATTTTTTTTTCTGTTTTTGTTAAGAACATAAGAGATTTAGGTTAGAGGAGGCCATTCAGCCCATAAAGCTTGTTTGGGGAGAACCTAACTAATTGTTGTTGTTAAAAAGAGAGAGAGCGGGGGAGACTGTATTGGATTTGTATCAGTATAGGAAGATATCCATATTTACAATATCGATATCTGAAATAAATATACAGTATGGTATCAGTGGCATGGTGCCATCCCTAGTTCATGTAGACTTCAAATAGCAAATATGCTAAGGCAAACTGAAGTTGCTACATTGCCTGTCTGTATGAATGGTGTAAGTGCCCTGTGATGAGTGGGTGGTCCCTCCTGGGTTATTCCCTACCTTGCGCCTGAAGGTGCCTTTCCTTTGAAAACTGCAAAGACAATGAATGCTAGATTTTAAAGTGTGTCCATTATAAATATCACACAACGCTGTATTTTATTCTGGTTTAGAAAACACTCCTTCGAAGTGCCTTACAACTTTTGTTCAGAGCCTAAATGGTATGACCATTCAGTATTGGTCCAGAAGAGATGGCTGTGTAAGGAGTAACTCTAACAGCTCAGTTAGGAATGATGTGTGTGGAGGATGGGGGTCTGTGTACTACGAGACTGTAGATGGCCAAGTTAGACGCCATTTGAAGTAGGTTTGCTTCAAATAATCACACACAACTTTTTATTGATCCCCGTGGGGAAATTCCTTTATTGGGGAAATTCTTTCTCACGCCTCCCTCAACTTGCTCATTGTAGAGCAAGCTGTCCGCGAAGGGCTGCCACCCATTGGGGCGCCCAGGGAGCTGGGGGTTAAGGGTCTTGCTCAAGGACCCGCAGACATGCTGAGGCTGGGTTTGAACCTGCGACCTTCAGATTATGGTACACAGGCTTAGCCCACTGAGCCACATGCTGCCCCCCTAATAGGTGTGCATAACTCCTCCTCCCTGTTTCAGATTCATCCCAACAGGTTCTTCCCCCCTACTGTACTCAGCACTGTCCTCACTTGGAAATCGCACTGCTCACCCAGCCTAAGTAAACGACAAAAGGCATGACAGACTCCGATGCCGACGTAGCAGCTCTATTCTCTTAAAACCAAAAGGCCCTGTGAATTTAACTATGACTTATGAAACAAGTTAGTGTATCATTGAAGCTATAAAATGCCTGCTTTCCTGGAATGGCACTTTAAAATAAACACTTTACAAAAACGGTGTGGGTTTAAATGCTCACGCCATTGATAAATAGAAGAAACCGAATACATATATATTACAATGAGAGATATTTTTACAAAGAAGATATTCTTGGGGGTAGTCACGGTTAATATTGATGGGGGTCCCCCTATTTTCGCTGATTGGGGTGGCCATAACAATTTTGTCTGATCTACAAATTTAGTAAAATACAAAAGACAACATGGCTAAACATATCAGTTTTAAATGATCGTTTGATTTATTGACGGACAATAATTTAACACCCAAGTGACAAAGTACCCTAATTGCCTCCCCTCCCCTAAAGTTAATACTTGGCTGTGCCTCATTTAGTTAATGCTTGTGCTAAGAGGTTTCAGTATTCGGCAATGTTATGAGTAAAGTTTAGCCCAGTCTTCTCTTCAGAATTGTTTAATTCAGCCACTTTGGGTGGGGGTGGGGTTAGCATGAATTACCTTAAATGGCCACAACATCTCGAAGGGGACTTGAAGGGGTTTGAGTCAGGACTTTGACTAGACCCTCCAAAACCTTACTTTTGTTTCCGGACTTGCTCTTGCGCTTTGGATCGTTGTCCTGCTGCATACCCCTCCTTCAGTACTTCCGGGAGGCAACTGAATTTATGCGTCACTCAATCATGGCAAGTCGCTTAGGCCTTGAAGCAGCAAAGCATCCCCACACCGTTAAACTACCTCCACTATGTCTGAATGAGGACATGAACCCATTTCACCCAATTAGTTCCACTTTTGACTCATCGGTCTATAGAACATTCTCTCAAAAGTGTTGGGTGTAATCCAGATGCTTTTAGCTCATTTGAGATCAGGCATTTTGATATCTTCATACCATCCGGGGGTTTAAGTTTTACTAGAACTTTTGTCATAGGAAATTTTTTTTAGCAAGCATTGCAATTGTAATACGTCAGGATCTGCCTCTGTCATGTGCCTGTTTGGCCAGCAGAGGGTGTTGGCCATTCCATTACTGCCTAATTGTTCCTGCGCCCCCCGTCATGACAGAATGACCGAGTTCCACCAGCTTCCCAGAGCCGGTCGGAGTCCGAGGTTATCGGTTCAGAGAGCACGAGTCCCAGTAAAAAAAGAAAAGAAAAAAGTTTCAACTTCTACATTTTAGTCACATGAATAATGTAACCTAATATTCGCTTTGTAGAATGAAAGTTCAACGAACAGAATGAACACCGCTATTTATATTTTTTTCACTAATTCTGTAATATGGTGACCGGTCGCCGTCGCCGCCTTTTCTGCCAGTAGACTGCCCTCTGGTGGCGCGTGCTCTGCACTACAATACATTGCCTCCATGCAAATATCCGTCTGCGCGGCTCCACACAATCCCCTTCAAATGTGGATGCGGCTGTGGACTTTCAGCTGCCTGTGTAAGTCCAGGATCACAATTATCTTAATTTATCAGATTTAGGGTAGAGATTTAGTAACAAATGTTACTGGGGCATAAGCACTGCTCATGTACCCATAACTGCACTGGCCTTGTGACACTTCGACATCCTACAACTCCAGGATTGTAACCTAGTAAAACTGAATATCCATTCAATAATTACTGACTCTTAAATGTATGGCGAAAATCTAAAAGAAATTCTCTTTCGCTTGAATTCATTCGTGAGCTTGCAGTACATCAAATACAGCCCTTGAATTAGGCTGCGGTGTAACTCTAAGAATCATCCGGGGGAAACAGGTGGCATTTCCTCAGATCCGCAGATGACGTTGTGATGTGGAACTGGAAACGTGTGAAAATACGAAGGGCAAACTCCAGCTTGAATTTAAAAAAGCATTTTAATATTGGGCAACAAATCGCCTCCGCCAGTTTATAAATGCAGATGAAACGCAAGTGGAAAATAACTGTCGGTCACATGTGGTTTTGTTAGCGAGTGTTCTTTTGTCTGAGTAAACATTTTGAGATGTAAGGAAGTGCTAAATATAGCGAATCAGTAGCTATCAATATTAAACATTTGACATCGTAATTGGTTGGACTTAAAAGTATTGCAAGGTAAGTATCTGTATTTTCGTTGTGACCAATTCTCCACGACAGTCGGAATTATTTAATTTTAAAATAATTAACCAGGATCTTGTGCAATTACTAGATGCGAGGAGATAGTAGACAACTATTAGGAATACTTTGAAATTCGCTACTAACAAACGATCGGATCAACTAAACGAAGTGTACACATTTGCGTTATTGTTTTAGAGTTCATGAAGTACTGCTTACTGTATATCATGGCTGGCAGCCTTCCGGATAGCATTTTCTCTCTATGATGTAGATGTTTAGACGTATGCAGTGTTTTGTTTTCATTGGCAATACTGGACATGGAGTGACTGGGTGGTGCTTTGGTTTCAGGTGATCGCACCAAAAACGTCTTCATTTTAACCCGCATATGTTGTAGTTGGCAATAAGGATAATTCATCAGACTGCTGTCAGCAGCACAACGACTATGGACGGTATTTAAATTTATTTATGAATATGTCAGCTTTACTATGGAAATAAACTTTTGTGCTGACGCGTACGTTTTCATGCAAACAGCGAGTAGTGCACAGGAGCAGGTGAATGAACCCAGAACAGCTCCGCAAGATGTGGGTGAGTCCATGGAGGAAGGTAACGTAGCTGCGTTTTTCGTGATTCCTGTTCAAAAATCCAAATACGTATTCCTTGCACATTAAATAAATGTCTGTCTTTATGTATAGATAGCTGGGTTTTTTCCTCAGGATATTTAAGGCCTGGATCTAAATTCTGTAAACAGGTATTTTTATTCAACTATAAAATTTGGCTGATAACAAGTAGTGTAACTGGCCTAGAGAACAGAGTTCTGACCAGCACATATCAGGCTCAGATACTTGGAATCCAAATATTGCACCCATGAAATGAAGCTTAGTTTTGTTTCCTAATGCACAGATATGATGCCAAATCCAGTCGAGCCAGCGGTCCACAAGAATCCTGCAGCAGCTGGAAACGGTTCATTGAAGAATAATGACGGTTTACAAGGTTCTCTCAGTCGTACTCTTCTGTATATCTGTATATGATTGTTGGTATAAAATAAAAAAGGATAACCATTAATCATTCATTACATTCATTCTGTTTTGTCTTTGTATAGAAAATAGAGGTGTGATAGAAAATAGAGGTGTGATAGAAAATAGAGGTGTGGGGGTCATAAGGCGTGAAACACTATACAGATCCAGCTGATGTTATGTCCCTATATTTTTGCCCATCTACCCGAGGAAATATTTGAAAGATCTTGCTTCGCCATTGAGGAAACCCCATAATGAAATCATTCCGCATTGCCAACAAAGCCTAACATGCTTTTCCTTGAATTGAGGTGAATTTAAAATCCTGAAATCATCACTTAATTTCCTAATTTACAGATGAGGACCTAAAACTTAAGCCTGACTCAAATGACAGCAAAGAATCTCAGCATAATGCTGGAAGTGGAGCCGGTTCATCAGAAATCAGTAAGAAGAATATCATGACCTTCTTAGTCTGATTACAAGTTGTTATTAAATTAAATTAAAATGATTAAGTCAATGCTTTGGTCTTTGGCATGTTCCTATGCAGAGAATAACGAGACTGAGATACCTGAAGATTCCCATCTCGGGAGCCTGGAACCAAATGACTCTGGTGCCCGGGGTCAGGCAGAGGGCCGACAGGAGGACACAGCTGAAGCTGAAGCTGATCAGAGTGAGAAGGCAGCAGAACACAAATCGCAAGATGCTGAAGATAAAGGTGAAGGAGGTGAGGAAAGTTTGGCATTTTCCTCCTTTCCTGTTGTGCTGCAGCAGTGAAAATGAACAGATATTTAGACCTTTTTGTACGGAGAGTAAAAGTAACAAGTTCTGCTATGAGTCTGGGCACCAGCAGTAGAATCACATGGTGTACATTGTCCCCCACAATTCAGTGCTTAATGTTCACTTTACAGGAAATGCCTGTATTATTTAAGCTTATCTATACCATCATGTTGCAGCAAGTGGCAATATAGCAAAGTGTATATTGGGATCACAAAACTACTGTGATTGAACATAAAACTATTTAAAAGAATATTTTTCCACCCAGACCTCATAGGGGTTCCGTAGCAGTACGAACTGGACAAAAATCCGTAAATAAATAGGAGGGAAGTTACAAATGTAACACAGTCCACAAATAGACAGGAAGTCTATTCCTTGGTAAGACCCCACCTAGAATATTGTGTGCAGGTTTGGTCACCATACCTTAAGAAGGACATTGCTGCCTTA
>JAODKF010000042.1:13551063-13565781 GCA_026779585.1 Mormyrus proboscirostris | reverse complement strand
GCCGGGGAGAGGGAAGTCTGGGTTTCCCTGCTGAGACTGCTGCCCCCGTGACCCGACCTCGGATAAGCGGAAGTTAATAGATGGATGGATGGATGGATATGTGCTTCCCAGTCCTGTGTTCCTCAGTCCCGCCATTAAGGTCAATCCTCCTGTTGCATGTGCCCTTCCCAGTTCTAGCCTTCCCATTTTGACCCCACATGGTCCTGTTTGTTTCCCTGCTCCTGTTTTGTTTAATACGACTAATTTTGCTCTCCTGAGACCTGCCCTCAGCAGCTAAGTTTCTCACGACCAGGCAGTGTTGTTCCAGCTTTTGGAGCAGAAAAGCTTTTACAGCTTTCAGAAGGGGTTCTACTGAAGGTTTTACAGTGAGTGTGAGAGTTCAGACACGCACAATATACAGTTGAAACCAGATATTTACATACACTTCAGAAAAAAACAAAAACTATTTTTTCTTTACTTTTTCTTAAATCAGAGTAAACGTTTTCTGTTTTAGATCAATAAATATTAACATAATTTTTGCATTTGTTAAAAGTCAGAATAAAGAGAGAATTATTATGTATTATTTTATATCTTCATTTGTGCTGATTTTCGTTTGACTCGCAGGATCTGGGTCAGGTTGGGATGGCACAGCTGCCACGGGGCCATGCACGGATAATGCAGCCGCTCTTGGTCAAGCTAAGTTGTTGGACATTTATAGCAGGCAGAGACTGCCCTATTGGCTGTCACTAAGAAGCTACATGCTGCCAGAGCAGCCTAACTGTAATCTGTCCTCATTCTCCTTGATGTTTCAGCAGCATTGGACATGGTCAACCACAAGACTCTCTTGTCCACCCTTATGAGTCATTGAATCTGTGGCTCAGAATAGGAATGGTTTATTTTCTACCTAGAAGGCCGGCCATATCAAGTGACATGGAAGGGATCCACATTTAGTCCACGCAGACTCTCCACTGGCATCCCTCAGGGCTCAGTTCTTGGTCCTCTTCTGTTCTTCCTCTATATCAGATTTTTTTGCTATACAGACAATACCCAACTTACCCTTTCCTTTCTTCCATCAGACACTCAAATCTCCACTCGCGTCTCTGCATGTCTGGCAGACATCTCATCATGGATGACAGCTCATCAGCTGAAACTCAACCCCAGCAAAAATAAACTGCTATTCATCCCAGCTGATCCATCCCCATATCCATCCTTTAGACACCACTCATAACCTTGGGATAACCATGGACAATCACCTGTCCTTTTCCTCACGCATTGCTAATCTTTCCCAATCATTCTATTCATCCTATTCAACATCAGAAGGGTTTATCCATTTCTTTCCACACAGGGCACTCAGGTACTTGTTCAATCTCTTGTCATCTCGAGACTAGACTACTGCAACTCACTCCTAGCTGGTTTGCCGCAGAGTGCCATTTGTCCTCTGCAATTAGTCCAGAATGCAGTTGCCAGACTCGTTTTCAACCTTCCCAAATTCTGCAACAACACACCATTGTTATGCTCCCTCCACTGGCTTCCTGGTGCTGGCCCCATCAGATTAAATAAACTGGTGTTTGCATACAAAGCTAAAAATGGAACAGCACCCTCCTATCTAAAAGAACTTATCTCACCCCCCACTGCACCACACTCTTTCAGATCCTCCAACATCACTCGACTGATCTCCACCATCTCTCAAGGCGCAAGGAAGACATGCATCTAGACTCTTCTCTGTTTTGGCACCCATGTGGTGAAATGAATTTCCGCTAGATGTTCAAACAGCTGAGCCATTGGGTGCCTTCAACAACAAAAAACCGACCTTTTTCGAAAGTAGTTGGAGTAGGACTTCCAGGATTATACTCTTTAAAAAAATACTTGCCAACTGGGTTTTTAGAGTGATAGTTTTCTTAGCTGGGTTTTATTTAACCAGTATTAGAATGTATTTATTAAAAAGACTTAAGCGCTTATGTAAGTCGCTCTGGCCAAGGGTGTCTGCCAAATGCCATAAATGTAAATGTAGGAGGACTCTAGCTATATTGAATTGCCATGATCATCCACTAAATACGGAGTTTGAGTGTATTTCTCTGCATCATAGCAGATATCATTTTGGCTGGAATGGTTGTGGGCACACCACCATATGTGCACATTCAAAATATTGTTCTTAGGATGAAGTTTTCTTTTCATACACTACTTTGTAATGGTAAATTTGCCCATTGTCATTTTAATATATTTATTATACCTATCATACTTTTCTGTCTATTTTCTATTATACTGTGTTGTGTTGATGTTGAAAGCTAAGTCGTCCTTGTGCTCTGTTGGATGTGAAAACTGGCCACAAAATATTTTCCCTTTGGGCAAAAACCTAACTTGAACCTTTAACCCTGAGTTTTTAATTTTAAAAGCACATCAATTTTCCACGATTTATATATCGGTCTGTTCACATTTTACACACAAACACACACACACACATCTGTTCTTATTGCAATGAGGGTAATATAATGACTGGTATTTCATTTCCTTTTTCAGTTGTATAGTAAAACGGTTTATCTGGTGTTTTTTGATTACAAACTCAGATTTACAAACTACAGCTTAGTAATACAGCATTAACAGGAGGCTACAAACAAAACAGGAATGAGGAAACAGAAAGACGTGGTTAATGTGTAATTTGACCTGATAACCTGTTTGTATTGAAGTTCCTCTAAGGACCTTTCTCAGTCTTTCACTACAGTCTGCCTACTGTGACTTTCATATACTGAGAATGAGTACCAGGAAGGATACAAACTTTACAAACTTTAATGGAAAAAAGTAGACTGAAAACAAATTCATTGAGCCGATGTATATGCTAATGCAAGTGTTTCTTGTAGTCTAGAGAAAGGAGCTAAATAAATTCAGTTAAATAATGGCTGTATAATAAGCATATAATTGCAGTATGAAATGTAATACAGGCAGACCCCAGGTTATGCACGAGATCCATTCCCTTCCCTAAGTCTGTCTTTAAGTTGAACTCATAGCAAATTCAATAAAAGTCAATAAAATAATAATACAGTAACAAATAAAACCGTAATAATAGAAGTTCAACATATGGTACTGTACTGTACCTGGAGTCGATGAACTGCTGAAGCTGCACAATGTTTTCACGGGCTTCACAAAGTAGCGTGTACATTCGTTACTATGAAGTGAATTTTGAATATGATAGGCTTTATGGCAGCCTGTTCGTTAGTACGAGTTGGTAAGTCGGATGTTCTTAACCCAGTAACAGCCTATACTGTATATGACCCTTGAAAAAGAAGCCCCACTTCACAAAGTTTTAGTTAGAGCAGATTTAGAATTCAGCAAAGCTTTCTGCTCTGCTGTCTTCTGTCCGGCGGGCGTCGGCTTGATGAATGTGACAGGCCACTCTCGCGAATGACAGAGCCTATCGAGTCGCAAGGAGGGGTCTCGAGCATGGGGCCGGTCAGGCGGCTTCCGGGCAGCACAGATGCCCCGGTTATTATGTTCTCTGCTACCCTACTGATAGAGGACAAGAAACTATTTCCAAAAGAGCAGGAGGTATGATTTTTGAGTCCTTGCCTGCGTGTCAGCGTGTCGGTCCCAAACACGGCGCCGTCAGTGATCTGAGAGGCACAGCCCCAGGTGTGACGCTGTCCGTTTTACCATCCGTAAAAAGACATGTTAAAACTCTCTTTACACAGAAAAAGAACCCAATGTCCGCAGTAAGAGCAGAGCATTCATTGTCACGGGTTATAAATTTCACAAGCGAGAGAAGGAGAGACAAGAGCACGTCCCTGGAAAATGGGTGCTTGTGTTGATCACCTCTGAAGAACTGACTGACTGATATGTCCTATTCAGAAAACAATGCTAAAGACATCTTCTTCTGAATTGTAACATTAGGAAACAAAATATTCTTTTTAAATAATCATAATATTGATTATTGCAGGATACGCTGTAATTTGCAATCTGTTTTATTTCTAGAACAGAATTAATTAAAGTATGCTTAATTTCACTCATCTCATATATTGCTGATACTTATCCTTCTGAATGCCCCTCACAGTCCACTGCATTTAAATGATCCTCTTGGCCATGGATCTTGCGGAGGTGGACCTGGGGCTGCCGGTGTCCCATCTGATCCTGCTCTACGGGCTGGTGGAGAGATCTGCCCCCACCTGAGAGGAGCGAGATGCCGCTGTCGGACTCCGATCTCCCGCCGGACTCGGTGTCAGGCCAGTGCCGATGACGTCAGAGGTAAGCCATGGCACTGTGCACGCTGGAGGGGTGCCTGGACAGCTGGATGGCAGGATGGATGGGAGGCTGCATGGCAGGGTGGAATGAGGGCTGCAGGGAAGGCTGGCGGGAAAGGTAGCTGTAGCTCACGGGGTGCGGCTGCAGGACCTGCGGCGGGTACATCAGGAGGGTGCCGCTGCGGGGGTATGTCCGTCCGTCGGGGGCTTCCTTGTCCCGGGGGATGCTGCAGCAGGTGAAGATGCAGCCTCCGGCGAAGAGCAGGGCGGAGGAGACCCAGCCAATGTACAAGGCGTCCCCCAGCTCACGGCGCTGAGCGTTGATCAGCAGCGGGTTGTAGAAATCCTGGATGATGACGTGGGCCGTCCAGGAGACAGGGATGAGGACGCACAGGCAGGCGGCCAGGATCATGCTGCCAGCGACTATTAGCATCGCCCGCTTGGCGCTGGAGTTGCCCCTGATGCAGGAGGTGCAGCGCATGCCGGTGATGGCCAGCAGGATGCCGAGGCCCGCCAGCGCCACCGAGCAGCACATGAGTCCGCGGGCGGCCTGCAGGTCGGGCGGCAGGTAGAGCAGTGAGTCGTAGACCTTGCACTGCATCCGGATGTTGGCCTGCCGGTAGCAGTTCATCCACAGGCCCTCCCAGCGTGTCTCCATGACGATGATGTTCTCCCCAATGAAGGCCGTCACCTTCCACATGGGCATCCCTGTGCTTGCCGACACCCCAATCAGACCCAGCAGGCTCAGGCCCATAGCCACCATCTCCAGCGCCTGGTTGGCCATCTTCCCGCGAGCTCAGCCCTGCTCTGAGCTATAACCTTCCCCTCGTTTGCTTTTACATCCCTGTGGAATAGGAACCGACGAGAGTCCTGACCAAGCCTCCGCCCCTCTGGCTGGCGAAGGTGGGGCCAACTACCCGTTGCTATGAAATAAAATCCCCCACAACCAGTTGTTTTTTTTTTTTCTCTCGTCCTTGTGTTTGGGACCCAGGAGTGGCAGGAGGCTTTGGGATTTGTTTATTCATAGGTGTCCTGTTTCATCTTGTTAAACTGAGCACAATTGCCTGAGAATATTCCCACGTTTAGTGATATATTATTTTTTCAGTAAGTAGATGCTCTTATGGTGTGGAGTGTGGAGTTTTTACACAGTATTTATGTTACATGGAAGGGTGTTTATTCAGGATAAGTGATGGCTTTCGTTTACAGTGGTTCGTTCTACTTCATTTTCAGCCCCAGGGTCTCTGCCCCCCCCCCCCATTATGCTTGTGATTTTTTTTCACATTTCACCAAATGTGACACTTGGTTGTTCAGAAGGCTTTCTGCCAGCCTGATTCCTCTGAAGAAAGTTCCGGCCCTTTCCCAAGTCACTCTTTTTTTTGCTGACCAGACTGACTGAGCTTTCCCACTGTGATTTTTTTTTTAGAGAAACAGCATCTTCTGCCTTCTGTGATTTTTAAATTCACAACCTGTTTGTCCCGAATGCGACCACTCAACCCCAAAACCATGTGCCGCTTGCGCTGGGTCATCACGTCCTTGCTGTTTGCAAAATTTCCTCGAAGCGTGTCGGTGAATGAGCACACGGCAGGTGTCACGCGGAGCAGCCATGAGAGCAAGAGTGAAGAATGTAGAAATTGCAGTGGACGGGATTCGGGCATGTGTAAAAAAAAATATTGCTATTTTGTTTTCCTTTGTCGGTTCAAAGACAGATGTAACAATGGAAGTTGGCATGCGAATCTGGGGTCACCTGCCTCAATTAGCATAAATAACTGAGGTATTGAAGGCATTTAACTAGTTTGCTACTAGTTACAGATTTGTGCATTTTAACCTCTATACCGTAAATGAAGGATGAATCAGCACATAAAGGTTAAAATGCTCGATAACTTCTTGTCATATCGGTGGAAATGCACATAAAATACGTACGCAATTGCGCTGTTACGACAATCGATTGCCGCACGTATCACTTTTAAAGGTGAATGCGTACTTGCGTACCAGTTATGTCAGTCCCTGGTGGGAATACAGACGGAAGAAGAGATCCAACTCTGGAGCAATGTTGAACCTCTCAGGTAGACATTTAACTGCAGGCATGTTTCTCATACTATTCGGGATAAGATCAGTGCTTAGCCAATCTAGATGGTACCAGGTCACTGCGGTTGGACCACAGCCTTCTCTGACAGAGTTCAGTGAACATAAAGAGTAGCCCTCGGTCAAATTTCAGTAGGTTTATACAATTATATTATTGGATGACCAGTCTTTGTCACAGAAACTATGCTCTGGGTATCTGTTGCTGAAAGGAGTGTGCCTGTGATTTTTTTAATTAATCAGCCCTGGGGGAAATTTGCATTGTGACAGTGGTCTGTCCAGTTTTTCAGGTTCTTTTACATATTTTCACTGACAGCTCCAGGATAAAGAAAGCCCCTTTTCAAAGTAAAGAACAGGTAGCAAAAAGTCCCACAACTCCTCGCTAAAAAAATTGCGTGATGGTATATGGTGAGAGAATACAGCCAGTACAACAAACAGGAGTGCTGGAACTAAACTGAAAAATGGAGAATTAAAATAGCCAGAGTGAAACATAGCATGAACAAGAGCAATGTGAAAATATACCAAAAACTTTTATTAGCACAACTTCACAGCTGCTGTGAAGCCATCACAAACCATACAGCATAAAGTAAGACACAACAAAGCAGGCAAACCTGTATATGTTTATCATCCACCTCACACAGGTGGTCTTTCACTGTATTTTGAGGCAAAAATGCTCACACATACAGATTGGCATTTGTACTCTGATAAACTGCGTGTAAAAACAATGCAAGCATGCAAATTGTACTCTGAAGAGCAGTCAAGTAGACCAGGAGTATCATTTGATGTCTTTTAGTGTTTGCTAAGTCACTAAACGATTAAGGCTTTATATTACATATACTCTTTCTAATGAAGCCACAGGTCTATGGTTATGATAAACATGAAATTACACTGGGGTCATTTATAAACAGGCTATTTGCCCAACTTCCCCTCATCTAAGCAACTTCCGTGATTAATTAAGCAATTAACATATATGAAATAGTCACCATGTAACGCAGGTGTACGTATTGCTATTGTTCTGACTTCCGTACCAACAGAGAGCCAATGAAGAGTTAAGCAAAAATTTAAAGCAGTTTTTTGTGGTCCGTTGCATTCCACATCCTTTTTTCCATCCTTCCCAGACCCATGTATCTCCAGCACATGGTCCATGGATCCCCTTTTAAGAGCAGCCTGGTTCAGATGTACTGAGGAGCAGGGGCATAAATGACTGACCCTGGAGGGGGTATGGGGGAGTGAACAGGCTGGTAGGAATAAGCTGGCTGGTAGTTGTACACAGGTTTGTATGTGTACGCAGGCTGGTAGGTGTAGTCCGGTCTGTAGTTGTAGGAGTAAGGTACCGCGCCGGCCTGGTACATTTTCTTCTGGTAGTCGTCTTGAGTGCGAGGAGCATGACGACACACGAGGATCATGCCGGCAGCGAAGAGTACGCCGGAGGTGACCCAGCCGATGTAGAGCGCCTCCCCAAGCTCACGGCGCTGAGCGTTGATCAGCAACGGGTTGTAGAAATCCTGGATGATGACATGACCAGTCCAGGAGACGGGGATGAGGGTGGCGATGCAAGCGGCCAGGAAGAGGCATCCACCCACTACAAGGACCAGATGCTTAAGTCGGGGGCTGTGGGCTATCAGTTTGGTGCCCTTCATGCCCACTGCTGAAATTATCATAGCAAAGAAGGTAAGAGCCACTGAGGTACACATGAGTCCGCGGGCCGCCTGCAAGTCTGGCGGCAGGTAGAGGAGTGAGTCGTACACCTTGCACTGCATCCTGATGTTGGCCTGTCGGTAGCAGTTCATCCAAAGGCCCTCCCAACGCGTCTCCATGACGATGATGTTCTCCCCGATGAAGGCCGTCACCTTCCACATGGGAAGCCCTGTCACGGCTGACACACCGATTAAGCCGATGAATCCGACGACTAGGGCCACCACTTCCAGGCAGATGCTCTCCTTCTTCTCCGCCTTTTCCAACTTCTGCTTCTCAGCATACACGGTATCCATGTACACAGACGGCTCCATGTCTGTGCTCTCTGGCTAGGTACTGGCTGGCGGGGACAGCAATGCCTACCTCCTCTTCGAGGGAGAATGTTCCAGAGTGAGCTCTGAAGGCTAGGAGGAATACTTTTCACACTGCAGGAAGTATGTGAAAAATTCATTCCCAACCCAACTGGTTCAGCTACTTTTCTGTCACCTAAAAGATCAACACAAGGAAACGAGCAATACAGTAAAACCTTGGTTCGCAAGTGTTATGCGAGACGAGCAAAATTTTAAAATAAATTTTAACTTGATAAACGAGCGAGGTCTCGCAATACGAGTATTAGGTATACACTTTGTCTGCCTAGTGTTACATGATCAAAACTGAGTCAATGGTTCTTTTCTCTCTCACGCCGCGGGATTGTGGATATTTGTCTCCCGTACTCGGTCTTAGTTGGCATCCCTCACTCATATAGTCAAAAGTTAGTAGAAAAGCACCACCCGAATAAGGGCGTAGCAGTGCGAGCGATTAATCTGTTTAAAGACAGTGCAGTGTCACATTTCCGTGAAATCAAAAAGGAGGCAAAAGCGGCTGCCATTGGATAGGTTCCTTGTTAAAATCGCAGAAGAAGATTCCAGTGAGCCAACAGCTGTGATTTCGTTATACTGAAAGTCGTCCTACGAAATAACCCTCCAAGCACGTTTCCGGAACAAATTATGCTCGCAAACCAAGGTACCACTGTACTTAGTTTTCTCTTAGCAAATCAGCAAATTTGTTTAATCTCACATACACAGGAGTGTACCTAGGAATTGTGGGCCCTCTGACAAAATGTCACCTTGGTCCCCCCCATCCAATTTTACATATAATATCATGTATTCCAGGACCCCTGTCAAGTGTTGGGCCCCCTAAATCTGCCTGGGGATCCATGACCCTCCAGTGCCCCTGTCCATTCAACCACAGGAGAACACATACACAGTCTTCACACTTCTATAAGGTACTTGAAGTAACCCTTCAATGTGTTAGGGTTCTTCAAGGTGCCAGATCCCTCTTGTGTTGCAGGTCTCGATTTGATCTCATGATGTGGAAACTCTTCCCTCAAGAGCTATGCAGCACTTCTTCGCTTTTAAGTTTGTGTCACTGAACAGAAGTCTCCCTTTTGAGCCTGTGTATTGTTGTATGTCATATAGCTATTCCATTTGGTCTGCATTAGCCTCGATCCTACCGACCAAAACTTTTCCATTCATAGTGATGCATTAGAGTGAAAGTTTTGGAATTCCTGTGTATGTGATTTTAAATACCCATGAAAGTGGGTGTGTCAGCTGATTCATGTGTCCGTGTGGTAACAAAACTGAAAAATGAATATAGCAATGTATGGTACTTTCATTTCACTTTCTCCATAGCTGAGAACAACTAAAAAAAACTTTAATGATCTGTGAATGGGACATATACAGAAACTTGTGTTCTTCACTCTTCACCAACAGACAACATCTTATCAAGATAGTTTTTTTTTATTTAAAGCATTTACTTAAAAAGCAGTACACAATACAAAACAAGGGAATTTTAACAGATATTCTTCCATAAAAAGTGTATAATTTCTTCTGAATTATAAACAGAATGTAAATTATGCAAAAAAGTAACAATACAATGTCAGCTGTGACTATACTTTTTTAAACGGACAGTGTACCTTTAAATGAATACATCATTAAACTATTTGCATGCCAGAGGGTCATAGCATCCTCAGGGTTCCTGATACATAAGACATAAGTCCTCTATCTCTCTCCGGTCTTCTTCTGGGTTTGAGTCACAGTCTTTCATACGTACTCGCTCCTACTGTGAACTCGCGATAGCTTCTTGCTGGACTGGACTGCGATGTAATCAGAACCGGGTTTCTCCTCATCCTCCTCGGAGTGCTGGCAAGAGCACCAGATGAGAATGATTCCAGCCACCACTAAGAGGCCAGCGGTTGCCCATCCAGTGTAGAGCGCCTCCCCCAGCTCGTGCTTCTGAGCATCCATCAGCAGCGGGTTGTAGAAGTTCTGGATGATGGTGTTAGCTGTCCAGCAGATGGGGATAAGCGTGGTAATACCAGACAGAAGGAAGATGCAGCCGCCAACCAGGACGACATGGTTCTTTCTCCGGAGGTCTTCCTGGCAACAGTTGGAACTCTGCATGCCACATCCCGACATGAGGACGGCGAAGAGAGCCAGGAAGATGGAACAGCACATGAGTCCGCGGGCCGCCTGCATGTCCGGGGCCAGGATGAGCACCGAGTCGTACACCTTGCACTGCAAGCGAAATGTCGACTGCCGTTGGCAGTTCATCCACAGCCCTTCCCAAAGTGTCTCCATGACGATGAGGTTGGCCCCAATGTAAGCTGTCACCTTCCAGTTGGGCAGCGCCGTGACGATAATAACTCCTAAGAGTCCGAGTATGCCGACAACCAAACCCACGATCTCCAACTTGGTCCTCATGTCTGAACACTCGTCTGTAGGGTAACCAGTAGCTTCAGAGTTTAAACTGCACTGTCTTTTGAAGTGCTTGGTTTCTTGAAGGTGTCTTATCTGATTTGCAAAGGAGAGAATTGGCTTGTGTCTCTGCAGAAATGCAAGCAATGCAGCCCTACTGGTTCACATGCGCAGCTTAACCTTGGGCCCTATATCCTTATCATTTTCTTATTCACAAACAGCTCCTTTCATTTCTAAATAACATCTTCTTCATTCATTGAACTACTGTATACCTGTTTATGTTCCCATTCACACGAGGTCCCATCTCGTACCTCTCTCCACTTCCCACCATTTTTGATCATGTGTTCTATGAAGCATTCAGATAAAACATCAGATAAATAGATAAAAATATAAATATACACTACGAAACATTTAAATGTAAATCTTTCTCCATTAATGGCTTAACACACCTCCACTGACATCGTTTGTCACAAGAACATTTCCCTCCAGCTCTCTTACCTCACATTTTACAGTGTTCCGGCTGTGTAAGTCAGGGAGGGGGTGGATATGACTTTTCTGGCTTGGGGTCGAGTCTATTGATAAGTTATTCATGGTGTAAAACATTTGCACTATACATTTATAATTTACGTATTTAGGAGCTGCTTTTGTCCAAAGCAACGTAGAAGTAAGTTACTGTAACTAGACATAAGTGCAGCTGAGCTTCTGATGAATGCTGTGGTACAAGAGTAAGCAGTATTAGAGCAGAAGACATCAAGAACCTAATGAAATTATTTAATGACCAGAACTGCGATATAAAAAAATTCAGGGAACATGAAGAGGCAGCACCAAGGACTTAAAGTTGATGCACGTACCCATAAGTGGCCAATGAAGAGAGAGGCAAGGAAAGGTGTGGTATGAGAATGTTTAGGTTGAATGAATATCAGATGTGCTGCCTTGTTTTGAATCATCCGCAGTGGGCTGATAGCACAAGCTGGTAAATCTGCTAGTAGAGATGCAATAGACCAGTAGGGAGGTCACAAGTGCCATGTACAACATTTATTTAACCTGGCAGTATACAGTGGATACAATGTGCTACAGTACACATGTACGTTAATGTATTCTGTTTAAGTGTTTGATTGCAAAATCTCTTTGTGGGAAGCTAAATTTTCAATAGTTTTGGTGTGAACTTCATATGACAGTATTGTTAACTGCATGGAAATAGAGCTTCAGATAAATTTTATTTTAGTGGCAGTATGTCAGTGGTGAGCATGACAGCCTTGCATCTCCAGAGCCGTGGACTCGATTCCTGGTACAGGGTAAGTGATGGAGAGTAGATGGACAGATGAGGAGAATTCTGCTTGGGCAAAATATTACAAGAACAGTGACCATAACATTTGTGGTGTGAGCGGGAGGAGACATCGTACATTTTCTGATGTTATTGACGCGATAACAGAGCTGCCAGTTTCAGGCGAAAGGTCTCGTTTCTGCCTCACGTAACAGGCAAACGATGCAGGCACACAACCTCAGGGGTGAGGAAAAGGCACCTGAAACTGGAGAACAAGCAGAACTGGCTGGGTCACCGTGGGCGACACCGTTTAAGAGGTAAACAGACATGTCCTGCTCTATTTCCATGCAGTATCAGCCCCAAGCAGGTGAAAAGCTTTAGGATCAGAGAGGGGTTGCCTTGGATTCAGAATATTCCTATTCAGTATTTCAAATTTCACAAATATTAAATGATGGAATGGTGTCTTTATGTGTGTCATGGTTATTCTAAATAAGTAATCTGTGTGCATGTTTCATTCTATCCTTCAATGCAATTAATATGTGCAAACTGCACGTCTGTAATAAAATCCCAGAAAAAAAGAATATATGTGTGTGTATGTGTGTATATATATATATATATATATATATATATTTAGGAACACCAACTTGTTTTTTTTTACCATGTTTTCGTTCGTGCTGTTCTATTCTATTCTTCAGCCTTTTTCATTACATACTGTATTGCATATCTATAGATTCTAACATTATTTATATACAGATGTCACTTAATGTGATTACTTCTCATTGATGATTATTGTATTTATCCAATTCAAAAATTAATTTATTCATTTACTCATAATCCTTTACTCATGTACTCATTACTCTGCTGTGTATCCAATGTCTAGTATTACATCCTTTGCTGATATCATGCCATAATTCTTAGTTGCATATTGTCATAGTATCTCCAACAGTAGCAGAATGCGGCAACAAAAACATTCTTGGTTACATGTCAATAAAGATTCTGACTCTGATCAATTATTGACCCGTTGAACCAAAAATTTAGCTTTTCTCCATTTCAGAACGTTTGTTTACTTGAGGGAACGGTGGCCTCCTTGTTACACAATTTCCGTCCTGCATTTCCTATTTTGTCACTATTACAGGTCTGAACTTTCATTTAGTTTTAAGACATTATCTGATTCCAAGCCAGACTGTCACTGATGATGTCAGAGACAGCATCAGCCAATGAAGAATGTGACCTGGCAACATCATGGGCTGTCAGGGGCGTGATCATGTGTTTGTACAAGAAACACCTGATAGATAAACACAAGGTTAGCTATGTCTCCTTGGCCTGTATCTCAGTCAAATGTCAACAAGAAAATCGCTGTTGACTTAATGCGCCTGAATAAGATTGGGAAGAAAAAAAACCTTTGGAAAGCAAACACTGTGGTATCCATGATGAGAACCACATCTTACCATACTTCCTCAGTCTGGTTCACAAACAAGTCTACTGTGCTTTGTTTGTACTGGAGCTGCAGTGTCCCCTTTGCATGGCCCCCAGGTTGGTTGTCATTATTTGATGATGGCAGTCACACAGCTTTGCTGCTAACGGAGCCAAATCTTCTGCAGTGTGGTGTTCTGGATTTAAAGTGTCAATGCAGACCCTGAGAATACATGCATCAGTACAAATTGCTATGGATCTTGTTTTCAGGACAGTAGATTGCGTTGGGTAAGTATTCCTGGACACGGCAGTCTCATACTAACCTTGTTTCTTCATTTGCTGCATACTACCGGTAACCAATAGCAATCGCCCACTCCTTGTTCAAAAACATAGAACAGGAAACAGTTAAAAAAAATCAGCTAAAGAATAAGCAAAATTATAAAGCAGTGCCACCTGGTGTTCGTTACAGGATACTGCATATTACTGGTGAAGGTGTCTCTCTTTCCTTGACGTTTTTGTTTGAAGCAAATAGTTATTTCTTCCCCTTTGTATATCAGTACATTTCACTGATGTAAGTTAACTGCGATATGTGTGTCTGTAGCCAGTATCCCCCATGCCTCTGGTAAATGAGAATGTGAAATTTCTGAAAATACATTGAGAGATGACGAGGAATCTCTTCGCATCTGAGGAAAACCTGATATTCAACTTTGTGTCCTATTAAATCTGTGCCTTTTAAACTGAATTGCTTATGAATGTTCTATTTTTTTCATGAGCGGTTATATACTTTGGAACAACATACCTGTTCACTCAGGTTAAATGACCAATTTGATAGGTTTTCAGTTACAGAGCTTCGCTTAAAAACTGTAATTTAGGCAGAAAGAGAAATTAATATGTCCCTGAGGGGAATTAATTTATTTAGTCAATATAGCAAGTTCACTGCTATCGTGACCAGGATATGGAGATAGAAGTTGGATGGATTGATGAAAGGATGGATGAATGGAAATCCTACATGGGTATAGCATAGAAAACTCTATGAAGTGTTTATGAAGAAAAGCCTCTTTAAAGGGTTCAGGAGGTAAATAGGCTGGCATCCACAAGCTTTCAGAGGAAAATGTGTCTTTTTAAATACAGCCTTGTAGAGAAATAACCTGTTACATTGATAATTTGTTGATTTATTCTAAAGATCAGTGTTGGGCATTTCAGGTCCATTAGCTACAAATCCAGACCAAGGTTTTGTTTCTACCAACCAGTCACAGAGTACTCAGCTGGTTGGTAGAAACAAAACCTTGGTCTGGATTTGTAGCTAATGGACCTGAAATGCCCA